>JAYKKI010000001.1:79307500-79555000 GCA_039881145.1 Druceiella hillmani | reverse complement strand
GCTAAATTAATAACTTACTTTCTGTTTTTCAAAATAGTCTCCGTGGCACTCCATGCAAGGACTATTCGATGGAACCAGTTAGAGAATTAGTTGACCCATTCTGCCTTGGGTATATAATTTGGACGGCTTTTCGATTTAGGTTACCGCTTCTTCGGCATCAGAGAATCCTGTTCTTCGCAATATGTCTTCTATTTTCGAGAATTAGTAAACATCGCACTGTAGGAGGTCGGGGCTGTGTGGCCAGTGATCCGTAATTTCTGCATATGATGTAGTCCAATATTCGGTCGTTTGTCTGGCTGTATTATGTAATTTATACAAAAATATGTAAATGTGACGACACTCGTTTATCTCATTTTTTCTAGTAATATTTGTTTAAAATTTTATAAAATGAGTTTTCACAATTAAATTTAGTTATTTCTATTTTATTTAAATTCTTTACCACAACATAGGTTTCGTTGTATGACAACATCTTAAGGTGGGCAATTAGCAAAAGTATCTTTGCTAATTGCCCAACTTCTTATTCGATTACATCTTCTAATGCATCGAAACCTAGGTCGTGATAAAGAATTTAAATAAAGTAGAAATAATACTACATCACGTAGTTAATTTAATTATGTAGAAATAATACTACATCAGTAGAAATAATACTAATTATATAAAAATAATACTACATCAGTAGAAATAATACTAATTATGTAAAAATAATACTACATCAGTAGAAATAATACTTTAGTAGAAATAATACTACATCACGTAGTTAATTTAAATTCTTTACCACAACATAGGTTTCGTTGTATGACAACATCTTACGGTGGGCAATTAACAAAAGTATCTTTGCTAATTGCCCAATTTCTTATTCGATTACATCTTCTAATGCAACGAAACCTAGGTCGTGATAAAGAATTTAAATAAAGTAGAAATAATACTACATCACGTGGTTAATTTAACTAGTCGCCCAGTGGTCGAAATTCGACCATAATAAATTTAAATTATAAGTTATTTAATAAAAATTATTAAAATATAATGCTCAAACATTATTAAGGTTCTATTGTCAAAGACTATAAACTACTATAATCACAGATTTCGCCAACGCTGTTATTTTCCTATTTAAAAAAAATAAATTATATGGCATTCAAAAAGGAGAAAAATAAAGAATACCTATTTTAAAAAATAGAAATAAAAAAATTATGCGGTAAAAAATGCTCTCCATTGAATATCATTTTTATCGCATATTGCGATAATATAATTAACGATTTAAAACTTCTTTGAAAACAATGTTTTTTGTAAAAACTCTTTCATCGTTTGCTAAACGTTATATTCGGAAATATAAAACTTTAAACCATCGAATGAACGGACTCTACTTGCTGCGACATACAATTGCCCATGTGTGAAAACTGGCCGTTTCAATAAAATTCCAAACTTTTGGAATGTTTGCCCTTGAAACTTATTTATTGTCATCGCAAATGCAGGTATTATAGGAAATTGCATTCTTTGAAAGTTAAACGGTAAAATAGTTCCAGAGTACGTTAAATTTATAAGTGGAATCAAAATTCTCTTACTGCGTGCGGTCCCAGTTAAAACTTGGCAATCTATTGAATTTCGATGCATAAATTTGATGCGCATTCCTGTTCCATTGACTAATGCATCCTTAGTATTGAAGTTTCTGATCAATAAAACTATGCAATTAACTTTCAATACTAACTTATGCGGTGGTAAACCACTAATAGACAAAGAATTTAAAAACTCTACCGGATAGCTATGATATGTTCGCTGTTCACCAAGAATTTGATTAAGTATATCAGTATTAATCAAAGTACAATCGTCATTTGTAGATGCTAAAATAACAGAGTTCAATATATTTTCTGAGAGTATGTTATTGGAAATATTTCCATACACCTCATCAATAATATTGTTTTTATTTCCTATTAATTGATGAGGTATTTCAATAACATTTTTACTAAACTGAGGAAATTATGGGGCCTCATCATTACCATTTTTTTCAAGAATTCTTCAAATTCTATTTCATTTGGTAAAGCTCTCATATTTCGAGTAAATGTAACTTTATGAAAATTAGGAAATTCATGCCAACTTGTAACACAATTTTCAATTAAAGTTCCCCGTGATCCATGTGGGATTACTGGTAAGATTTGCCAAAAATCACCGCACAGAAGTATAGTTTTTCCTCCAAACACTCTATGTTTATAGTTTTCACCACATAGATCACGCAATAATCTATCTATGATTTTCAACACTTGCAAAGGACACATAGAAACTTCATCAATAATTATCAATGATGATGAATTTATGAAACTACCGTAGCTACTATTTGCAGTATTATTCGATACAGAATTTTCTAAAATGGGTATAGGCAATTTAAACACATTGTGTAAAGTCCTACCTCCAAGTAATAAAGTTGAAGCTATGCCACTGAACGCAGTTCGAAAACAACGAAGATTAAGCGAATTTAATTTGTGAATTAATGCTGTTTGAGTGAATGTTTTGCCACAACCAGCGTGAGCGGTTGAACAAAAAACATTGGATCCCAGTATCATGATACAAAATGTCACGAATAACTTGATCAGAGATTACGCTGTTCAATATTTGCACTTTCATAATACTCACAAAACAGCATCTCTTGTTCTATTATAGCAATAGTTTTTCTACTTCTGTTCTCTGCGAGTATGTGGGAACTGGTAAACCAAGAATTTGACAGGACAAATGTAATTCTTTTGATTTATTTAAACATTCCCGCCATTCATTATCATTTGAAGCTATTCCGCAAGCATGGCACGCTTTAACAAAAGAAGGGTATAAAAATTCATTGTATGTTCTAACTTCCTCGAATGACTTCGGACCACAGACATGTAATAAAAGCAATCGTAAGTAAAAAAGTTAGATATCTTTTGGTGACACTACATATATCCTTGTAATGATTTTATCACCTCCACGGCTTCTCTTCTTCCATTTATTTCGGGAATCTTCCCACACACAATGCATAGGAATTTCAGTATATTTATACTCTCGTGCTGATGGATCTGATCGATTCAACTCAAAAAATTCTAATAATTTTGTTTGTCTTTCATTATCAATTACCTGACGTTGTTGCCCTTCTCGGAAGTATACATTCTGTCGACGCGGTAAATGAATATCAAGTCTGATTATAGTATGTGACTGAAAATGCATTGGTAATTCATAGATGCGCCATATGGCTTCTGTTGATCCGACATAACGACCAATTAAAAAATTGGTAACTTCATTAATTTCTATATTTTGACCTTGTTCATTTCCACCAGACTCTAGTTCAACAGATGCACTGCCTTTATACACATATTTATAAATGTATTTGATACTTTTGACTGTAGTACATACTTCAACATTTATATGGCAATTAAATTTAGCAAGTAAATATGGATTGTATGGTACAACATACCGATTGTCAAAGCAACTAACACGAACTTCTGAATTAATACCATTATCACGTCTTCTGTATAATGGATACCCATTTAACGATTCACGTGTAGTTTCATTAAATCGTTTTGGATACTCTTTTATACATTTTCCATCGCTCATACATACAGATTTAGGATTAGGTACTCCGCATGGACTATGCATCATATGTTTTACAACATATTTATGTAATGTGGGATGTGTTTCTATGTGAGGAATCTCCGCAGATACAACTTTATCAATTTCTATAGCATTAACAATTTTATCTTGCTCATTTAAAGTGAGTAAAATGGGAGCATGAGGCAATCCTCTTTTTTGAAATTCAATTATATAAATGAGTGCTTCAACTTTACCAAAGATATTATTTTGTATAAGGCCCTCTATGAATGCTTTCAACTTTGACTTGAATACACGCACAATAATATCAGGTCTAAAATTAGCAGCTTCACCTACACCAATGTTGTTAACTATTTCTGGCCAACTTGGATTGCAAGTCATTGTAATAAATAAAGACGGTTTTCCGAAATGTACAATTGACATTGCATCTAAATAATTATGATACATATTTCTTGGAGATCCATTGAATGAAGATGGTAAAATTACTCTATGACCAACATTCCTGGCATTTATGTTCAATTCTAAGTAGTCTGTTAAATTGTTGTAAACTTCAGACCTAAGAATTGTTTGATTTTGTCGAATGAAATGTAATCGTGAGCCCTCTATTCTCACATACATATCAATTATCCCCTGCAGAAACAATTTTTGCGAATGGTATAACATGCTGAAATCATCTCCAATTGCAAGTCGATAGGCTGCGTACTGAAGCATGGTTAATTTATTTCTGCATGCTCTTGAATTAGATGTAGTTGGTGCATTATGTGCAATATTGATATGCCACCCATTATCACCGTTGGGGAAAAGTAGTGGGTACGCTAAAGGATCTAATGATGAATCCAGAACTGAGATATTTTTAATTACACCATTAACTTTTGAAAAAGAAATCATATTTTGTTCAAAAGGTGGCTCACCATCAACTGTATTAAATATTATGGCTACATCAGTTTGAACTGCATCAATTGCAGAGAAATTTCTCGCATTATGGTGTTGTTACATATTTGATTAAAACGTTCTTGTAATCTATAATTGATAGCAGTGTCAACATCATAAAAATATAATTGCGCATAACATGGTGAGCGACCATATGCAGCAGTCATTGGACCTGATCTGTGATAAAAAACATCATGTATTCTGAAATGATACACTCCACTTGTAACTGTCTCGGAAACTTTGGCTTCTGAGCTAACCATAGCAAAACATGAATTATATTTCCGAATATTATCAAAATAATTTTTCGGCTTATTTTTTGTTAAAGGTTCATTATAAGTAAGTCCATCATATAATGATTTGAAATATTCATTTTGACTTAATGGTGGTAATATTGCTTTACCTTTATGACAACACGAAGTGAATGCAGTTCTGCCGCCTAAAGTCATTTCAGATTCAAAATGTTTCGCATTGCAAAACTTGCATTGTAAATCCATTAATCCACAATCATAACTATGAGAAAGTCCTGGAATTACATTTAGTGCACATTTATATGTATCTCTAAAAATTACTTCTTCATTTGTAAACTATTAATATTATTTAAATTTTCGTTTGGTCTATTAATATTTGTATGCGAAACAAACTATGAATATGACATTATCATAATTATGATTATTTTTGACATTCAGTAAGACTATGGACAAATAATATTAATCTCAGTTTGACCATAGACTTCAACCATAAACAAAATAGTACATATGTGTGTGTGTCGAACGCATGTATTTCTAATAAAAATCTATATATCTCCTTCTATGTAAAAATATTAGCTTTCAGCACTCTTCTCCATACAAAACTTTAACTGTGCCAAATTTCATACTCCTCCGGACGCGTAATTTTCGTAAAAAGGAGTATAAAGGTTTTGCTTCGCATATTAATATTTTGGTTATTATTAACCTTTAAATTATGGCTATTATTAACCTTTAGAAAATTAAAAATATTTTATTAAATCGTAATAACTCTAATTTAAGATAAAAGGTCAATTTTTTTACACTATATATGGGAAAATAACAAAGTTAAAGCACAATAACTTAGAAACTGTCTGGCAAATAAACTACAATGGAAAGCCAGCGGAAAAATAAAATTATGGACAACCCATATGTCAATATGTGTGTGTGTGTCAAACGCATGGTAGTATGTGTAATGTTTTTTTTATTAATTTAATGTGTTTCTAATGCATTATTATATAAAAATTTTAGCTTTCAGTACTCCTCCATACAAACTTTAACTGTGCCAAATTTCATACTCCTCCATCCGTGTAATTTTCGTAAAAGAGGTACAACGTTTTTGCTTCACGTATTAATATTATGATTATTATTAATAATGTTACATTAAATGATAACAACTGTAATTCTATTTAAAAGATCAAATTTGTTACTATTATATATGAGAAAATAACAAAGTTGAAGCACAATAACTTGCGAACTGTCTGGCAGATACTACAACAACTGCAACTACAATGGAAAGAGAGCGGAAAAATAAAACTATAGATTACTTATATGTCAATTGTATGTATATACATGTGTGCGTCAAATGCATGGTAGTGTGTGTAATGTTTTACTTATTGATTTAATGTACTTTATAAGCATTATTATTGAAAAATATTAGCGTTCTGCACTTCTCCTACATATAAACTATAAGTATGCCAAATTTCATACTCCTCCGTCCGCGCAATTTTCGTAAAAAGGGGTCCAAAGTTTTTGCTTCACGTATTAATATATAGATTATGAATAATGAATTTCTACAAAATGAACGCCAAATATACCTAACAAAATGAGATTTTTTCAAAATAGAAAGAGCAAAACAAGATTCTGTGTATAAATTTTATGTAATATTTTATTTAGCATGTGATTCGCAAAACTAGATTAATATTATATAATAATGTAATTTGACATAATTTTAAGAAATTTCGTAGTTAATTCGTAAGTAAATTATAATAGATCAATTGTTACGTTCCAGTGACACACCTGCTTTTTTTACTTTTATAGTGTGTAACTCTAATTATGAAATGAAAAATCATGAAATATGTGTCGAAATTTGAAAAATATTGATTTAAGTCATGCGTACAGACTCTAAGCGTATTCAAAATGAGGTTATCTAATGAGGAGAACTGTATATCAATGTAACTATTGATATTTGGAAGCTGCAATAAACAAAAAAGCGTTTGGAAAAATATATTGCTTTCTTAGCTCGAGCATAAGACGTTTAAATATTGAATATTCGTAAATTTCTAGGATTTAATTTATCGCAACAAAGTACTTCAGTAATTGAAAAAGTTTCACAAAATGTAAATGCGGTTCATCTTATTGTTTTACAGACCATTTGTGACATTCATTTGTACGTAGCGACAAAAGCTATTTAAATGAACATCAAATAAATAGGAAATGGAAATGTGAGGAAATGAAAATCATTTCCTTCACAACTACGAGTAACCAAAGTTGAGAAGGTCGTTCGCAAGACGTTGCCCTGTGTTAGACGTTTGATTACGTCGAATATTGTTTTCGTATTTTTTCAGTGACTTTGAATATAAAAGCCAGTCTAATGATGTGTTTACCTTGTTTGTACTTACTTTACATTGAATTGTTTATACAATCGTCTTTATTTTGTATTCTATTAACATAAAGTATTGGTCGTTAAAAATGTTTTTGTGTTTATTCGTTCATTAAAAACAAAATGTTCATCAGCATGTATGGTATTTATTATGTAAAGTTTTCCTGCATAAATAATTAGCATAGGTTTGAAAATAGGAAATTAATATGAGCGTAAATTATCAGCTTTCATCATCATTTCCTAACCACTTTGGGTCAAGAAGGAGTGTTCATTTTTGAAAACTACAAATTATGCACGAAGAAAGCTGCGGTATAAAACTTGTATTAATATAACGCTTCTGCGTATCTCGTTCTAGGTAAAATATAGCAATTGTTAAGTTGTTTGTTTCAAATTATTGTAATCAATAAGTTGTTTGTTTCAATGTATTTTTACTTTCGAGCAGTGTAAAAATTGTGGAACGTACAGCAATCATACGTACATGATTACTCATTAACGGAGTCTTAAACATACGAATTTAAAAAGTGCAAGTTGAGCAATGAGGCTAAATAGATCTATTTTTCATAAATGTGAGGAATTCATTACAACTAAAAAATATTTAGTTATTTATACTTTCGTTTTCGTAGTAGACAAAAAGAAGCGTAGTTTTTGATAAATTTTACGCGATTGTTGGCGATATTAACCTTTTTTTGATAATAACCATTACTATAATTATTTGTGGAACAAGATTTTTCGATCTTGTTCCACAAATAATTATTTTCATTGATGGTGTTTATTTAAAAAATTACGACATCTAAAATCATCGCATTTTTTTTCATAATTTTAGGATTAGAAGTTTGGAAATAAGGGAGGAGAAGATAGTTTTTTTGCATATTTTTTAGTAAATCTCTGAATATATATAACCAAAAATATGAAAAAATATTTTTGGGACTATTATAACTAGTTCTTCCAATTGAGATCCCATATTATTTATAAAAATAAAAGAAAATTTACTTTAATATGCCTCTCCTAAAATTTCCAAAGAAATTTTTTTTTATTTTAGCTATTGTGATAAGTTTTATTACTTTTAATACGCAAGAGTCAAATCGGCTGTGACAAAGGACGGATTTTTCCTTTGTACGGTACTCTAAAAACAAAGGCATTTGGGCCACGGGCATTTTCGCCGTAAAGGCTCAGTAATTATTCTCCTTTTAACGACACAAATCTGTCAAAATCTTATATGCAAATTGAAATTCTAGACTAGACCATCATTTTCGCACTGCCACAACATATATTATCTATATTTCCTGCCAAAAAGAGCCACCATTGAAATGGCCCACGTTAAATTGTTTGATTGAGATGATGAAAAAGAATAATATTAATTTAATTAAATTTCCGCACCACTGAAAACTGTAATGTAACTCGTACGGATGACAGTGACTCGAAATATTAATTACAATTTTAATGATGATAATAACGGAAATTCACTATGGTTACTTTGCTGCCTTTCTTATGCTTTTCAATGTAACTTTTTAAATGTGAAGGATGAGCTTACATGTATCAGTAATTACTATTAGATACAACTAACTACTTAGACATGTAGTTTCTCAAAGTCCATATTTATAAAGTTGCATTGAGATATAAAAAGACACCACCGTAACCGTAGTCAATTTCCTTTACTATCATCATTAAAACAGTAATTAATATTTCGAGTTACTATCATCAGTTCGAGCTACATTATAGGTTCCAATGGTGAGGAAATTCAATTAAATTAATATAAGCCATTTCAATAGCGGATGTTTCGGGCACGAAATGTAATAAAGATATATTGTGGCAGTGTGAAAATGGTGGTCTAGTATTTAAATGTAATATTACATAACATAATTATAGGTAAATTTATTTTCATATAAAAAATATTAGTGAAACTGATTAATTAAAGAGTTAGTGTGAAAAATATAAAAAATAAACGTACATATCAAATACATGATCTCTTCTTTTTGGACATGAAATACGTACTTATAGCCAAAATAATAATGTAAATATTTTTCCGAAATTAAACGTACATTTTCAATTGTTCTTCAATTGGATAGTATTAGCTGTATATAATAGGGGTGACACAAAATATAATAAAAATGTTGAGTATAAAAAAACTTATAGAATCGATTGACGCATTAAAGAGTAATATATAAAAGCAAATCCCTAAACATTATAATTAAAAGTTAAACAGCTTGAGGTAAATATTTTATAACTTCTACGATTTCTTTTATAAAAATCTTTAAATTAGTTTGAAAGTTTTTGTTATTACCACGTAGACCCCGAACTGTAAATTTTATAATTTTATAAAAACACTTTTTTACGATTTAACACAAAAATTATTTATTCTATTGATATGTAAACATTACTATTATTTAGAGTATAGTGTCTAGATGGAAATACCTTATGACATCTTTTTGGAACGCATTGTCAATGAGCAAAAATAATATTACTAAAACAAATTAAACTGGTTATTCACGAAGTAAACCTTTAAAAAATTATGGGTGCATTAAAATAATGTGTATTGTAGAAAACATGAAAATCTACACAAGAAACTTTCCAGCGTATATTGCTGAAATTTATTGAAAATTGTCTATTATGATAAGTTTTCCCATACGAAATTGTACAAGAAAAATAAACTTAAATTAAATAACCACAACCCTTAAAGCTATTTTAAAATAGTGTTTGATAGAATTTATACATGACAATGAAATGTGCAAAAACGTCTCAACATGCGCGTACATTAATTTTTCGTAGATTGTTTGTTACAACCACTTATATGTTACAGGACTGAACCTTACTGACTTACAATCATCTAAAACCCATAATATATAGCAGAATACTGGTAATAGACCAATCGTAAATAATAATTATATAAAAAAACGTTTAAAAGAGAATGTGGATATAGTTCTTTCTGTCCTGACTAAAGCAACCAATGAAAATACTGATAAAAAATTAATCGTAAATAATCATTAAAAAAAATAATACGATTAAAACATAATGTAGATATAGTTCTTTCTGTCCTGACTAAAGCAAAACGGGTGGCTATTTAAAAGATGAATTAATAGTATCGACAGAAAAATTACTAATTACGTATTATTTTGTAGTTACAAATGAACAGCAAAAAATAAAAGCAGGAAAATAATTCAGAATTGTTATCCCCGGCAGATTTGCAATTTACAACAACTCCTTCTAGCGCACTGTATAATTGTGTAGTTGATTACACTGTATAATTGTGTAGTTGTTTACACTGTATAATTGTGTAGTTGATTACTCTTTTTTATTTTTTATTTTAACAAAATACCGTAAAATATAGATTAATTGAAAGGTATGAAATTTATGCAAAAACCATGGCCTCTATAAATCATGGCATCGTATCAAAAGTTGATTCACCACAGTTAAACTAACTTTATTTTGTTGTATTTAGTCAACTTATTAAAATACAGAAAACATTCCGAATGTGAGTAGTGGGGATAATTAAATATTGACAAATGGAACTGAGACATGTCATCGAGGTCATTTTTATTTGCTGAATCTTTTTACTACTGGTTGACATATCATGTAGTGTGATAATTAGAAACTCTAATCATCAATATTATGGAATACGTCAATCTTTCTGACTAATAACTACAAGGCTTTCTAAATATCCAAAAACCCACATGACTCTGGTCAATTAGGGATAAGCAATATGAGAAGTAAACATCCATACAATTTGTACCATAATCATATTTTATTAAAATCACACAAATAATGCAGATACATTGTAGTCAACAATAACATTATATTTTTGGGGGTTTCTTTTTAACGAATTTCTTTATTGTACCTATTCTTTATATTATACTATTAAGCGCTTCGGATCTGATTAGTACAATGACGACTGCGTATTTTTAAAAATCATGTGCAAAGAGTTTATTCAACTAAACTGAAATATAATTTCTAAGCAACAAAATAATTACGAGAACAATATTCACAATATTAACTATATATATATATATATATATATATATATATATATATATATATATATATATATATGTATATATATATATATGTATATATATATATACATATATACATATATACATATATATAAAACGAACGGAAATGATGCTACGGCCTTCTTGTGCCGCGATACACACGATTTGCGCGCGATTTTGTACATCCGTTTAATGACAATTTACATAATACCTTAATGCGGGGCAAATTACAATAAATTAAACTCAATTAATTACACTTATTAAAAGAAGGCATAAGTTATAAATAAATTATAGTAACTTCAAGAGAAACTAACTTTGATATCATTCTAAGTTATTGTCATAACATGGAATCTACGAAAACAGGGAAAAATCAGACACTCGAATCTTTTTTCTCATTGATATATTCTCGTAAAGAATTTTCTCTACATGACGTAGGGAAAATTATAATAAATAAAAACATGATTATTGATATTTGATTTTTATGTCATTGTATGATTTAAAAATAACCAGTAGGTACCTGGTGTGTATCCTCTTTAATGATAAGGATATGGAAGATCTGTCTCCACATCTCTTTCGCTTCCATCGAATGTAATAAATATTACAAAATACAACATCACAATCCCTACTGGGCATTGCCTGAACGTTAAGTTTAAATATTGGAACTCGATTTTTGTAGTTTTCAGAATTGTTTTTCCATCCTGATAAAATAATAATTCATGAAATAAAAACGGCTATATATCCAATTCAAAACGTGTGTCATCAAAATCTGCCTTGATAAAATAGTAAATTTGATACAAATGGATGTGCTTCAAAGTTTAACTAGACATGAACAGTCAACTTGGACTAATATTCGCCGAAAGATTTATGATTTGTGTATCACGACTTGCAGATAATTGCCCCTCAGCGCTAGAGTGATATTCCTGACGTTCGTTTTAGTTTTCTTTAATATCCTGGGACTACAATAAGAAATATTTTTTGTCCAATATTTAATCACCTCAATGCATATATGGAGCAGAAAATTTATTTATGGTGTAATGGACCGTTTATTGTATTATGAACTATTTTCAACCATTCCAATTTTGAAAATAAAGTTACACACACAGAATTTTACTAACCAAAACGAATAAAATTACAACAGAGTCTGCGTTATACTTCTTTGTATAATATTTTACTAAATGTAATTAATTTTAATTTCCAACCGATAATCTACAGACCCCATAGGAAAACTCAGTTTTCAAACAATGCGTAGAAAGTAAATTCACGTTGAAAAGCTATAAACATCGAGCGTCCTTTGTCACGCTGCCCAGCTTGAATAAACAACTAGTCTTACATTCGATTTGCTTATATCATCCGCATTACCATTCAGTTTCTTTCACAATACAGAAATTAAACACTCGAGTATATCATACGTACTTTACAATTTGAGCATCCTTTGATTCATACGGAAAATTTGACTGTCACCTATAAATAACTAGCTTGAGAGCTTTTCTTTTTTACATAATTTTGTATTGAAAAGTTGTGATTTATACATAATTTGTGTAATTCACTATTCTACTCTTTACACAAATGTAAAAAAAAATAATAATAGCGCAGGAAGTGTTATCAGAATTTTGCATCTCATAATTTTTGCGTGAACTGATGAACGAAGTAATTCAGATATATAGACATTTAACGTCAGGAAGACTTTTTTGTTACCAAAATATTTCTGCAGTGGATAAGTCTTGTCACTGTCATCGTCTGTATGTCGGTAGCTACTTTCAATACTTTTGTCGTTTTCTTTTATTTCCCTAAAAATGAAAAATAATTATGACGCAAAGTTCAGATAGGTCCCCTTTTGTAAAACAGAAAAGATCACACGTTTTTAAAACTATTTACGGTTAAACAGGGCAGACTGGCAAAAGTCCTTAGAATGTTGAGCCCAGGTGTTACAAGGATAAAAATGATACTATCACATTGAGGAAATGACAGAAATAAACTATAAAAGTTTTACCAAAATGGTCAATCAGCGAAAATATAAATCTAGTATTCTATTCATAGAATATTAGGTTATTTTTTCATAGTTTTTAAACGTTCCATAGAAACGTATTTCCATAGAATTCTTTGAAATGACGAGATAAAACAAAGTGAAGACTGGATCTCGTCATATCCTACGTTCATAGATATACCATATTAATCCGCCATGCTCACAGGCTCGACAGGATCATCCAAAAAAGTCATATAAACCTTGATAAAACGAAAAAGAGTATCATTCTGACAAAAATGGAATCATTGTCAATTTCAGTTAACTTTCAGTTCGTTTAGGCAATGACCACACATTAGAGAAATCAAACGGCATTGATTTGATTTTGTTATGGTCCTAAAAAGTTGTTATGTATTTCATTAGATTTTCTTTATTAATTTTGTTCCTCACTAACTACTCTTAATATATTCAAAATATAATATATGCGCATTTATGAAGATACTTTTTCTTTATTTTCTATTATTGTCACAAATTTTATTTCAGTTTTTGCTCATTGTATTGTCAATCACTGAATTCTTTTGTTTTTATATTGTAGAAGTAACAGTTGTTTAACAATTGTATTCTATTTCCATAACGTCAGGCCCATTTTTGTTAGTCTTCTTTCGGACTTTCTATTACAGAATAATATATAATAAGTAATTTTCCTAACATTATAACTTATTTACTCTTTGTCAGCTAGGTAATGCATCCATGATCATTGCAGTAATACCAACTAACATATGTAATTAACATAAGTACAAATGTGTGTATTTACTTCACCAGCATTGGGTTTTGTTTGAAGTGGAATTAATATTGGTCGAAATAAAAATGGAATGGGTATTTAGTTGGGCGCGTAGGCCCATTTTATAATTTCTAAACAGGATGCAATAAAATATAACTTAATTACGTATAGATTATTCTGTCTGGTTCAGATATGGGGGGTGACGGGGTGAAGTCCGGCTCCTTATCAGGGCTGTGGTCGAGCGTTGAGTTTTCGCGTTGAGTGTCGATGCGTCCTTCCGTTAATTGATGTCTTCGGAGAAGTTGAATTTGTTCGTCTATTTATTCAGGCTCCACTGAGATGAGAATAGGATATTCGTTGTAATTTTTTACTTCTCTTTCTGATTGATATAGATATATCTGTAGTAGTTTTCTTTGTACAATCACAATACAACTTTTCAATACAAAATTATGTAAACTCTTTCTGATTGATATAGGTATATCTGTAGTAGTTTTCTTTGTACAATCTTTGTCGTTTATTATGTGCGATCCTTTGTACAATATTGGTTTGTGGGTGCATTGATCTCGCATGGGTTTTTCTTCGTCGGTTTGTAATATTCTTTGGGACATAATATTAATAATTCTTCGTAGGTATGCTTTTGTTTGAGCAGAGTGGTTTATACACGTACTGTAGTTGATTCGATTGCGCATATATTCTGTACGCGTTCCTTTGCTTTATACACTTGATCGTTTTTTGTTAAATAGCGACCAGGGGTAAGGTTATTGAGTATACAATGGGGGTCTATGTTTTTTATTATAGGTACAAGAAATTCTAGATCATATACATCGGTGGATAATATAGGTGATAATAGAGGATCATGTCGGATTCTAAAGATACATGTGGGACGACGATCGTCTCAATGTCTAGAGGGTCCCCGAGTATATTGATTTCGTTAGGAATTCTTATTAGACTTCCCTTCAGTTGTAATTGATCTATTATTGAGGGGTGTAAAATGTTATGCTGTGCGAAAACATAGGTTTCATTAATGCTAATACAAGTATACCTTAGGCTTTCGTATGCAAATAATAATTAATGTAATAGGTTGGATATTTCCGTTCTTTAGTGTATTTTATTTACTATACTATTTATTTGATAGGATAAATGATTTCATTTTTTGTTTAAACTTTCTGTAATGTCTGCCGTTAGACTAAATTTCTTTTCTATATTAATCAGGTCTGTATCATCAAGATTTCCAGTTATGGCTTTTACTATTGATCCTAATCCATCGATTAATCCGCGTTTAGTGCATTTCAGTTTTTGTATGAGGCTAATGCAATCTACTAGATGTTTTTATATGTATTCTAATAGGTGTCTTTTTAAAGAAGATTCATTAACAGCTCTATGATGGATAGTTTTTATTTTGTAGTATTCTTCATAGAGAGGGCATAGATTTATAGGATGTACAAGTGTCCATTTGTCTATCTTGATTTGTGCCGTTCCAAGCTTGACTGACGTTATGCGGCCGTCTAGCCGGGTGATACTTCCGTAACATCTGGAATACGCTTTTTACTTAAATGACAAGTCTGTAGCAATTGTCTAAACCCTATGTATGATACTCTATTTTTAGGCTTTATTTATACAATTGTATATGGTCCTTTGTAACGATTCTTATGCTTACTCCTATCGTGTTTTTTATGTAAAATTTTGAACCTACTTTTAACACTTTTATTTCTAATGCACGTATTTTCTTCGTGTATATATTTTGTTTATCCTTTTTATGTTGTATAGTATTTTTTCATTTTATTTAAATATTCACACGTAATAGTTTCTTGTAGGGGTAAATTTATTTCTCGCAAGAAGTGTAATTCATTTGGAGTTTTATTAGTTTTCCTATGTATAGTCGAGGTATATCTAAACGCTGCAAGTTGGATATGCAATTGATTTAATGTTTCTTGCTGCGCTCTCAAGCGTTCTATTCTAGTGGAGTGAAATCTCTCTATATCTCCGTACGATGTGTCATTATTAGGCATGGTTATATATAATTCTATTCTTAATATATTTATAAATTGTTTAACTAATTCACTCGTAAATATATTTTCGTTATCTATAGAAATTTGGTTAGGTTTTCCTACTATCATAAATATTTTTAATAGTTCTTCCGTTACCTTTCCGCCAGTGTTTTCTTCTAGAGGTGCTATGGAAGACCATTTAGAGAATAAATCTATTCCTGTCAGGTATCGTTTGTTTGAGAAGAATAACATATCTATTTGTCATTTTTCAATTTGTTTCTCTAGCGTAGGCGTTTTTTCAACCCCCGTTCAACCTTTACAATTAGATGTCTATCGTATTTTATTTGTTGGCATACGTTACATTTCTTTAAAAAGTTAGTTACATGTTGTTTAAGATTTTCTACGTAGTATTTTTTTCTTTTGTTAGTGCCGGTTCTCCTACATGTCTATTTAAGTACTCATGAGTGAGTTTTAATTTCTTCTTCGGTAGTTACTTCTAACCTAAAAGATTAAAACCATATTATTTCTAAAGATTTTTTATTAAAGTTTTCCCTATATACTTCTGAGGGTTGTTCTCCCAATTTTTGTTCACACATTATGGCATATCGATTATTACCACAATATTTGATTATAAATTGTTTAAAATCCAATGGCTGTGCTATAGTTACTATATAGTCACGAGCATTATTTTTATATTTTTTATTTCTACGTTATATCGTTGGTTTAATGTTATAAATATTCTATTCATTCGGAGTGGAGGGTATTCAGGAGGGTAGTCCGTCTCTAAGATAAAATGTCGTCCGTATATGGCCGGAACTGTATTAGCGCATAGATAATCCCTAAAAGTTCACGTTCGGTCACATTGTATTTTTGTTCCGTATCGTTGCGTGTTCGTGAGGCAAACGCGATAGGATGTCCGTCTTATGAGATAACAGCTCCTAATGGGATATCGCTTGCGTCCGTTGTTACTGTGAATTGTTTATTGAAATCCGGGTATGATAAGACTGGTGGATTGGTGATTAGCTCTTTCGTTTTAGTAAATGAATTTTTAAATATTTTGTCATGTATTATCGCTCTTCCCTTTTTTGTGCATTCTGTTAGTGGCTTAACTATCTTTGAAAGATCCGGTATAAACTTTCTATAACATGAGACTAATCCAAGAAAAGATTTGTTTTCTTTTAGGTTTTTAGGTAACGGAAATCTTTATATGGCTTCTATTTTTTTCTGGGCACAGTTGAAGCCCGTCTTTCATTAGAACATGTCCTAAGAATTTGCTGAAGATTTGAAAAATTTACACTTATCTCTGTTAACTCGAAGTTTGTATTGTTTTAAAGATGGATGTTTGAAAGATGGTTTCAAGTCATTTATGGTGTTCTTGTTAATTGAGTGCGAATACTGTTACATCATCAATATATACTAAACATATACCCTGTTCTAAGTGTGGACGTAGTATGTTACTCATTATTCGTTGGAATGTAGCTGGTGCAGTTTTAAGTCCGAATGGCATACGAGTGTATTGGTAATGTCCGTCGGGTGTAAAGAATGCGGTTAATTCTATTGAATCGGGGTGCATTTTTATTTGATCGAGGGTCGAAAAATATTTGAATCCATTCGATTTGAAGAAAATGTCTTCTATGTTTGGGAGTGGAACTTGTTGTCTCTAGTTTGTTTGTTCAACTTCCTGTAATGTATTACTAGACTCCATTTCTTTTTTTGTCCCAGGTCTGTATATTTTTCTACTAGGTGCACAGGGCTTGACCAAGAGGAGTCCGAAGGTCTGATTATTTTATTCACTAACATTTCTTTAATCTGTCGTATGACTTTTTGTCTTTGTATTTCGGGAAGTCTTTACAGTCTTTGGTAGACCGGTTCATTTTTTATTAATATTATTTTATGTTGGATATTTCAAAAGATGTTTCCGCTGCGGTTTCTGCGAATATATTGGAATATTTTTTTAATTATATCTTCCAGAGTTAAAGTGTGGAATTCTGTGCGAAATAGTGGTATTATTTTATGTGGGGTTTCTAGGATATTTTATCCTGGTTCGATTTTAATATTTAGTTTTGCCATCGCGTCTCATCCTAACAAATAATCATAATTAGGTGAGAAGTCAAATAAATAGAATTCGAGAGTGTCAGCTATGTTTATGAGATTTTTTTGAAATAGAGGGAGTATTATTTTTCCTTTATGATGCGTTGTTGTATGAGATGTCTGTACTGAGAAGTTTTCTGGGATAAATTGTGCTATATTTGAATCTATATAGTCTTGTGTTATTTTTGGATTGATAAATGACCTCATACTGCCTGCATCAAATAACATTCGTTCATCGTATTTCGGTATTATAATACGAGTATATGGGAGTTGAAAGGAGTTTTTATGGTAAAATCCTCTTCATAGTTATCGTACAATTCTTCATGTGAATTATATTCAATATTGTTCGTATCTTGTTCGTATGGCAGTATCTCGGTTGGTCTGTTTATTCGGGGATTTTCCAATTAAACGTAGGTCGTATTTATGGAGGGTTAAAATACTGTTTAGGTATTGGATTAATTTGCCTTTGAGGTATTAAAGTCGGATTCCAATTTTGGATTGGTTTAGGGTTGCTTTAATTTTTTATTCGATATCCGTCACTGTCTAAGCATTTAGCTCGATTACATACATCGCTATAGCTTTCCGTTCTACAAATTTCGCTGTAAATATCGGGTAAATATTTTAAAAGTATCAGACGAGCAAGTGGTTCTAAGGTAGTTTGTGCTCCTGGTGTTACCGTTGCTCCTTCTGCTATGATTCCCGTTGTCTATTCTATCTGAGGTAGGCTGATAATTATTCAGCAATTATATGGTCGATTCTATCTGCACATCTCCCGTTTCTTTGTTGTAATAACGTTTTAATACCCTTCCAAGAAAAATCGTGCGTAGCGCGATAAACTAGGTTCGCCGCGTCGCCTGAAAGTCTGGATAATATCAAATTCAATTCTGTTATTTTGTCTACAGGGGTCATCAAAAGAAACCGTTTGGTAGCTTTAATGAAACCATTTAGATCGTGAGAATTTCCTGACCCGTTAAACTTCGGGATAGGAATATGCCTTTATTCAATGACAGAATTTACAGGTGCTATTGCAGAAGTAGGAGGATTAAGACTCATTCTGGATGGTTGGATAATAAGGTTGGTTTTCTTAAGGGAGTAGTCGCCAATTTACAAAGGTAAATCAAGTATACTCTCGTTTGAATGCTGAGAAGTATTATCGCAGGTCTAATCACCTGATCTATTTGGAAGCGCTCGATGTCTGTTCGCTGGAGCCTGATGAGCTTCTAACTGTTCGTACGTAGGATTTTTCTGCTGGGAATTCTTCGTCATTCAGGAGAAGTCTTGGTTATTATCTTTTTCATGTGATTCGTAGGCTGAAGTGAAATTTTGATGCAGGAGTCAAGATCACGTTTAGCCCCTCACTTTGGGCGGCAGTTAATAACTTTAGGTCTGGATTTGTTATAAAAAAATATATAATTTTATTGAGTACAAAAAGACTTACTTATGGACGTACAATTCGTCCTAAAAATAAAAATGGAATGAGCATTTAATTTGGCGCGCAGCCGCTTTTATAATGTCTAAACAGTTCTGTCTGGTTCAGATATTGGGGGTAACGGGGTGAAGGCCGGCTCCTTATCAGGGCTGTGGTCGAGCTTTGGGTTTTGACACGCGATACTGCACCTGTAGTTTAATATGAAACTTATAAACGAGGAAAACTTCCAAATGTAGCATGTCTTAATTAGTCTAATATACACCATATTTACCATCTAGCAGCATACATGATATTTTTAGATGAGTAGAAACAGAGGAAATAAAACAAACCCCGCCCCTATATTGAATTATAGCTTAAACATTTTTATAAAACACTTTGCTGTTTGGTTTTAACCCTCGTGTAAAAAGCTTTGCCGTTTTTATTTTAATTGTTTTGTTAACTATAAATAGTTTCTTATAATTTTTCTTCACTAACAGAATGAAAAATCGAGTTCCTTGGTTAGTAAAACACATGAGATATATCATTCAAATAAAAATTTGTAGCCGTTATTGCAACCACAATTTTTTATGCCTTTTGTTAATTTTGTTACGAAAATATTTCAACTCTCCTCATTTATTCATGAGACAACTCTCCTCATTTTTCTCATTTCATAGACAGGAACATTTAAAGTTAGGCAGTCAAGCAGGTACATTTTATAATTTCATCCTTCATCCATCTGGAAGCCCCAGCTCAATCACACTTTAATTTTTATAACTATTGAGAACAATTTTTTTACGGACACTGGTATTAATAACCCAAAGTCAGAAATAAGAAAAATAAAAAAATACATTGTAACTTCGTTCGACTCATTAAAAAAGGACAAAAAAATACCATTTACCTGCACAAATAGAGTATGACTTCATTGAGTATGCCTTTTAAAATAGAATAAAATATATCTTGAAGTAGGTTATTTTAATGCTTCGGTTTCTCTTATTTTAATATTTGCACCCAAATTCATTGGCAAGATCCAGTCCCCATTTATGAAATTGGAATGGAAAAGTCTAAAAGAATCAGAAATATACTTCTCAGTAAATTATTTCAACAAAATTTTAGATTACATACAATTTTAGAAAACTTTTTTTTAAAAACATCTCCATTAAAAGATGAAATGGTTAAAATGATTTTGGTCAAGAGGAATTTCTTCTTGTGATCTGTTACACAAAGTTTGAAAATAAGATTTCAGTACGCAAACGAATAATTTTATAAATAATAACTAATTCTGATAAATTCGGTACGTATACAGGTACTCGATTGGACGATCCATTTGTCGTGCGGCAAAACAAGTATAATATTATTGCCGGCATCGTGAAATAATACATACCTAACATAATATTGAAGAGAGTCACCAATACTAATGTCAATTATTACAAAATAGTTACGGAACTCTATCGTGGGTATGTGCGACGTGCTCTTATTTATTATTAAATGTAATCTTTATTTATTATTAAATGAACCCACGTTATTGAAAATGCCTAAATATTAAATTGTATTCCAATAGTTTCATAAAATCGTCTACAAATGAGATAGTTTACATTGTCATGCGTAAATGTGAAAAATAATATTAGCTCACTAATGATCATAAACGAAAATTATAAATTAATAAATGAAATGTTTCATAAAAATGTGCATATATATTGACGAAACTAAGTTATAATAAAATTTTTAAAAAAAATATTAGGTAATTATAAGTTATAATAAATTAAAATCGCGTGGAAATAATTTCACCATAATATTTTCAATTACCTTTTATTAATTTCTTCTTACATATTTATGTACATCGATCGCCACACTAAGTGATATTAATAAATTTTATAAAACACTTTATTATGCATATTATTTTCATACTAATTATTAAAAATAATCTGCATAGTAAAGTGTTTTATAAAAGAATATTATTTTTATAATAATTGTGATGTCTTCTTATCAAGGCTTTCGGTTTTAAATAAAACAACCGATTTATCAGTAAGTAGATACACAACTCAAACGGAACTTCCACTCGAGTCGGATGACAAACTGACAATGAGTGAAGCGGCATTATTGATTTGTGGACTACATGTATTCTATATCACACTAATAAATATTTTTTTTTAAATTTTACTTACATGGAAATATTATAGAGCTCAAAAGGATAATAAGGATTGGGAAACTATTTATTTCAGAATTTTTGAGGAATCGTTTTAGACATATTGCTAAAATCACCCACGCAGAAATGCTCAATTCAGTTCAATGAATCAAACCTCACCCCCTGTCCGAACTCTGGAATTTAATTTAGATAATTTTAAGTTTCATAGTTTTTTTCTATAATTTATGGCATTTGCATGCCTGTGAAAGATGTATAAGCAATATACGGTGAAAAATAATGTCAAAAATTAGCTGCGCCTACATTTTCGTTCGCATGGAATTCAAAATAACAAAAGTTGTTAGAATTTTTTTTTGCATCTTCTTTCCTTTTTCCTTGAGAACTCTATGAGCATACAGTTTACTAAAAATACTAGAAGATGATGCCAACAGCCAAATCGATTCCACCGGTTCTGATATTATGATGCACAACGAATTTTTTTATTTATAAACCGATTGAAATGAAACCATTCCTAAATATAAACTCAAGCTAATTTAAATAGTTCACTGAAAACCACATCCAAATCGGTTCAGCTGTTGTTGACATCAGCGTGCGCAGTGCACCTTGCACACAGACAAAAATTCCAGAAACTGTTGTTATAAGTTTAGTAGCGTGTCTTTAGTAGGTAGCACTTAGTTTTCCTTAAAAGAGTTCAATGTACAGTCTCAGTTTTGTTACGATGTTATTATATGTATACATTATAAATGACTTAAACTTTCCCAACACTGTACACGAAAACCTCATGGGGCGAGTACTACCATTCGAGTTGCTTATTAATATGAAACGATTAAATGAAATAAATAAATAAAAGAAAATTTATATTTAATACTATTACTTACTTCCTATACAAGTAAATTATATTAACATCCGTTTAACTTATATAATCAAAAAGAAATAATGCGTCTTCGCTCATTTTTAAGACAATATATTCGTCATATTTACTTATCCATTGCCAATCCTTATTCTAAAACAACTCCAAGTAAAATATAATCTAACATCAAATGAATTATTATGTAAAGTTCAGAATAAGTATCGGAGATACTTTCAATGATAGTCATCACGATAACTATCATTGAAAGTATCCCTGATGCATAAGATCGCATCGGAATAGATCGAATCGGAAATAATAACCTTCAGTATTTTAATACGATATGAAACGAAATATGAAAATAATTTTTATTAAAAAGAAAATTACGTTTTAAATACAAGCGCGCGGTAACACTGAAGTACCAATATTCTCGGTATACGCAAACGCATCGTGTGATTTCGACGAAACATTTCGAGCCATGTTAGTATCCCTCTAACTCATTATCTATTTGTGTACCATATTAACACTTACCGCACGCAACGGAAGCACTACACTGAATGGCAAGCACTACACTGCATTTCCACAAATATAGCTGTTATAATTCCTGAGATGTGGGCCCCCTAAATTGTTAATTTTGGCACTGACTGACTCACTGATGATCAAAACTTCTGACCTACTGCTAGTTTACTTAGAAACTTAAAATAACGATGGTCAAGTTGATCTATCAATGTATACATATAAAACCTACACCATTTGATATATCTCCACTCGAGCTTCATTTTTATTATGACGATGTTCTTATAAAGCATTTATTTTTATCGTTCATGCGCCATAAAGAAATCTGTCAAGCAAAAGTATACACTTATATACATTTAAGGGTACATAATATTTATATTAAAATATTCCCAAATATTAATTTGTCACAACATAATGTATTGCCTTTTATGCCTAGCGCAGGCGTAAATAGTGGCGTATATTTAAAAAATTATAACATCTAAATCATCCCCACAGCTTTCCTCTAATTTGCATAGGTGTCTAGAAACGCTAATTCTTTTCATGATTTCAGGCATTTTGGAAATAAGGACATAGATATTTGACATAGATATTTCTTTCGCATATTTTTTCAGTTTATCTCTAAAAGATATTTCACACTATGTACGGAAACAAAAATAAAAATATCTTCATTTTAAATGAAAAAGTGCTTAATTTTCTTTACTTTATATCTCTATATCAATATTTTTGAGTATTAGCTATAAATATATATGCGGGTTTATATCTTTTATTACTGTATGGAATTTCAAATTTCTACGTCACTATTGATATATATATATATATATATATATATATATATATATATATATATATATATATGCTGGATAATATGTTTTATTACAATGTGGAACTTCAAGTTTCTACGTCACAACCAATATACATGCGAATCAATACGTTTAATTACCGTGTGGAATTTCAAGTCGTTACGTCACTATTGATGTATATACCAGTTAATACGTTTAATTATCATGTGGAATTCCAAATTTCTACGTCAAACAGTTTCTGAGAAAAACGGCTGTGACAGACAGATAAACAGACACGTCAGGCACGGGACCCTAAAAATTAGGAAAATAATAAGGACTTAATTTGAATGTATTTATTTAAAATAATCTGTGAAAGCTTTAAACGCATACTTTTAAAGGCAAATAAATAAATACGTGGAAATTAAAAAAAAATCAACGTTTAACGGCATCTGTTTGCTTTGTGGACACAAAAAATCGTGACACATAAGGACACGTACATATTCTACATAAGTTCCGATGGATAACAATAAAAATGGCAGAGATGGCCGCACATATAATGATTGCACACTGCACTTGACCCGATGTCGAACTCTAGGTGCCTGTGCATATATCTTATCGATAATATAGTATCTAGTGCTGGTCGACACGAGCCAGCCCTAGAATTTCATCAACCGGCAATACATTTGAGAAATTATTATGATAGTATTTTTTTTATATTTTAATTATTTTGCAAAACAAATTTGCGATAATAAAAAATATTTTCAACAACAGAGAAGAATAGCGTTACGATCTTTTTGGTTTGTGATCGGTCATTTACTCACGCGAGGAAAAAATTACAATTGAATATTTTTTATTTCATGAACTACATGGGATATATAGCATAAAAAATCCTTTATATTATCTATAAATGTTTATAACATAACTTAAAAATAAATTATAAACAACAATTCTATGAACCCTAGGTACTTTTTAATAATTCCGGAATTTAATAATTTGTTTTGCAGCTTTCACAAATTATTTTAAATTTAATAATTTTGGGGTTTTCCGAATAACGCACCCGGAAAATCTCAAAATAATCAGAGATATTAATGGAGTCACCCGCATTTTTAATATGCCTGTGGAATCTCTAATACTCACTTTTAGGTAGTGACATCTATTTTTATAGCATCACAAGTTACTAGTCTAGTCGTTACTCTCCATAGGTGTATGTAGCTAGGCTATTATCTTTATTAATTATGAACACTAATAAACGTTTTGTATTCTATAAACAAATGTTTTAATTAACTTAAAAATAAATGGTCAAACTTCTATACGTTACTTTAAATAGGTACAATAACACGATAATAACACACTACTGGGTTAATTTTTATTTAACAATTAACATTTAATTCAAATAGTAATTAATATGTCCCATACACTTTTCGTCGAGCCTGATAGTAAGGTTTTTTTAATTCGATTGGTATCCACAATTAAATGAACCTACGTGATGTAGTATTGTTTCTACTTTTTTTAAGTTCTTTACCACGACCTAGGTTTCGTTGTATTACAACATCTTCAGGTGGGATATTAGCACAGATTGTTGTCCTGAAAGACCACCTGAAGATGCTGTAATACCACGAAACCTAGAGCGTAGTAAAGAACTTAAAGAAAGTAGAAATAATACTACAGGTAGTTTCATTTAATTGTGATTAATGAATTTCTACAAAATTAACGCCAAATATATTCGATAGATTGGTATCCTAAATACACGTATTTATTTAACTTAGCTAAAAATAACCATTCGTTAGTAATATTCATTTAAATAAATTCAATAAATAAGAATAGAAGTCATTACTATGATTTTCTACATTTTTAAATACGTAGTAAATTAAACAATAAAGGCACTTTTAGCGTATCTTTCAGATTCAGATACCTTACTTCTCCAGCATGTCAAGAGCTAGGTCCCCTAGTAAAACCAAAGCTTAAATAAGATTTTTCAAACTGTATAAATTTAGACTGTGTACATAGACACGCTAGTGTCCACATAAATGTGCCCATGATCCTTTAATTTAAAGAAATTAACTTGTGGATTGTCAATGTTATAATACGTTTTGGTAATTAAATTGGTTCACTTTATATAATTGTTATCATCTAAGGATAGATAGGTTCTTTCTTTATAAAAAGAATATTTTGAAAACTTAAATTGCTGAAATATGTACCGGAAATTTACTGTAAAATATTTGATAGGTAAAGAGAAATTATTTATAAACTGTTGGCACCTACGTATCCACAAGTATCTTTCGATACCATTTAACTTATAAACCGATTTCATCGGCAAATAGTAGTTATAAATAGAAAAAATAGAAGCGGAAGCACAAACAGTTATAAACTACATAATTTATAATTTTATATATATTACCCAAGACCCCAATATTTATCGCAACTATCAATGTAGATTCTAAGGGAAGAAGGCGAGACGACACCACCGTCGTTATTCACTTTAAGCTGGTAGCTGAATGAATCCGTCCAGTCTGATACAATAGTGTATTTGTCTGATGTCGATATTTTTTGTAATAATGTTTTAAAACTGTAGAGTAGGTTTAAAAAACCTAGCGACGAAAAAAATAATGCATATAACAAACAATTAATCGAAACTTCTAAATAGGAAGAGGTGTCAATTTTTTTGTTTATTAAATGGAAAAGTTATTCAATTAAGTTAAGAAAGTTATAATATGCAATATATATAATAACTTAAAAATATTTAATAAACTCCCTTATAATGAATGCTAAATAAATGGCCAGTGACGTCATAAGCCAGTTGTGTTTTGTATGAGGCGTTTTCGCACGAATCGTAGTTCGTCAGTTTTTAAGTCGTTATAACTTTTTAATGAAACGTCCTAGGTACGATATATTTATTTTAACCATTTTTAATATTATTACTTATTACATTTTATTAATAAAAAGAATATAGTAAAATACTCTATTCGTCTAATCTGACAATGAGGGGAATAAAATCATTAAATAGAGGTTATATTCCCCATATCGAAAAGTATTAAGATCAACTCTTTTGGACATAAAGGAAGATGATGTTTGGAGAAGAAGATACAACTCACAAATATATAAATTTAACAAAGACCGAGATATCATAAAATTTATTAAAATTAAGAGAATAAATTGGGCTTCTCATGTTGTTTGAATGGAGAATCCAAACTCTCTCAAAAGAATATTTTTGACTAAAACGCAAGGAAAAAGAAGAAGAGGAAGATGCGGTGAGGAAATATTTTGGGGTGCTGAAAGTCTGTAACTGGAGATTGGCACACAGAGGGCTGCATGGAAGTCGCTTCGAAGGAAAGCCTTGGTCTACCCTGGGATGTCAAGCTACTGATGATAATTTTCCATATCATTGTTTCTTTGGTTTTTGTCTTAATAGTATACTTCCTAATATTTCACTGTAGCATCGCTATAATTATCGCTATAAGTTTTGCTTATTTTATCGTTCAATATTTATATTCTTTTACAAAACATATTTCCGTTACAATTATTGTTTGCTGCGCAATACAAAAAAAAGAAATCATTGATATCTAAGAAAATATAATTATTCATTCGAAATTCTTCCTGCTTACTTTCATTATTGGCCAATTATAATAACATAATTTTTAAGGAACGGGGTCTTGCAAAGAAAATGGAAATTGTTTGTGCTTACACTGATAAAAAGAGATGGCCCTATCGAGAAGAATGACTAAATCTATTGTTTTTTCAGATTGCACTGGAGTGGAGTTTTCAGGATAAGCGGAATCGAAACAAATCTCAAGAAACGAAGATCTGTTACGAAGGAGGTGGAAAGTATTAGTACATAATTGGGACACTCCGGAAGGAGGCCAAAAACATCGTCGCAAGCAAGGATTTCCTTTCCTTCGGATACCATTACGAAAGGAAACGTTGTGGTCCCGTAGGGGCATAGGACACATGTCTTGTTTAATATATTCTGACATTTTAAACAAACAGTCTAAACATAAGTTCGTTAACTTTTTGTCATGAAATTTTTCACACCAAATCCGAAAGTTTTCTAATTCAAAGCTTTAGTTTCTTGAAATACCTTGTTCGGAATTAACTTAATCTCAATATACACATCCTCTTACAAAGCCGCCTAAATGTAAGGGTACATTGAATTTATTAACAATACACTTAATTTTCATCTACTCTTGGACATTGGTCTAAATAACTAAAAGAATATTGACATGCCTAGCAGTGTAAACCTTCAATCATTGACCAGAAGAACATCGGTTCAAAGTTCATCTTCATTAACTCTAATTTGCTTAAGTATATGTGTATAGAAAGTAGTATGTCCAATTTCCTTTAGCTATTATCCTGTAGCTTAATTAGACTAAATATTGTCGCAACATGGATAACCTGTAAAATATAAACGTTATTAATGTTGTTTTACTAAGATCAATTTTCAATAAAAGTATTCAGGGACTTAAATATTTGATATAATTTTATAAACATCTCTCACTTATCCATTTTTCATTGAAACTTCTTAAATTACCAAAATGATATTTACAGCGCTTGAAGAATGTGGAGAATCATAACTCATTGCATATCGAAACATATATATATATATATATATATATATATATATATATATATATATATATATATATGTTTATATATATATATATATATATATATATGTGTGTGTGTGTGTATATATATATATATATATATATATATATATATATGTATATATATATATATATATATATACATAATAATACACATACAGATTTTCTATATACATGCACATGTCCAATGATATTTACCAAATTACTTATTTTGTTACATTTTGTTACATCAAGATTAGTCAAACGAACTCAAAATTGACGGATCTACCTTCATCTTTAAGGAGTTTTTGTCATTATCTTCTGGCTCCATCATCAAACTTTTGCTGTTACTTGTGACCAAATTACTCATTAAGACAAGGTAAATGAGTTCATGTTCGATGAGTCTACTCCTGGCCATTGAATATTTTCTGTTACTAGCTTCTGTCTTTATATATAGACTTGTGACCAAAGGTCTTGTCAAAATAAATTAAACGAGCCCAACCACAATCAATCTACTCCTCACCATTAAGGAAATCTTATTACCCCCTTCCGACTCCGCCAGCAAATTCTTGGCACCATTTGCTACCAAAGTACTGGTGAAGACAAAATAAACAAGCCCAAAATCGATACGTCTACTCTTGACTATTGAGGAGTTCGGTTAACATCTTCCACCCCATTATCCTATTAACATCTTCAACCCCCAGTTTGAACTCATTTGACATATGAAAACATGGTTAATGAATTCAAACTGGTTTCAAACGGACCAAAAGGACCATGTACTCTAATCCATTGAGAAGTTTTAGGATGTCTTCGGACTGAATCATTAAATTTTGACAAAATTTAAATGAGTCTATCGGGAAAGTATAATCTTTTAAATGAAAAGAAGAATTTTCAAAATCGATGCAAGATTACGAAGTTACGCGTGAAAATTTCCAAAAAGATTGAGCACTTGTTCCTTTTTTGAAATTGGTTAAAAATACAGGAAAATATATCTAAAATTCAAATTTCGTGTGATACAGATATATTCAAATACTTCACAATTACAACACGGAAGTCGAGAGTCAAACACCTATATCTTTCTACATACCATTGATTTATTTCAAATTATATCTTACATTTTATTTGTCAATATTGAGACTTAATTTATAAATGTAAATTATAGTTTCCCTTTTTTAAATTTTAAATATTATTAAAAAACTTAGGGCCGATAATAAGTCTCAAGGTGTAGTAATTTCCATCGAGGAGGATGCTTTCGCTAATAAGTGAATGTGTTAATCACATTTGTCGATAACTAATGAGAAAAAAAATAATGGAACTGTAATTTCTTAGAGCGTTTTCAATCATTGTTCTATCCTGACGGTAATAAAGGATTTGTGCGATTTTGCCCTGTATCCATTTCTCTTTAACCTTAACCTATATATAGGTAACAAAAAGCCTTTCATCATAAAATCATTCAATACATTTGTGACATTAAACCTTGTTGAGGTGATTTTTTTTCCACAATTTTCATTAGAGATGTGTTCATCATATTATTCTGAAGAGGAATAAGTAAAAAATGGGTTTAGTAAAGACGCTCCTATTGAATATATTCAATTGTTTCTTCCGTTTTATAATTCATATTATTATTTATAATTATAAACGTCTAATTTATTTTCAATTCATATGATTTCAATTTTTCGCTCTTCTTTTTTTTCATCGTTTGAATGAATGGAATATCGTGTAATAGACTACAAAGGTTTTCCGCATTATGTACTCAAGCGTGCATTATGAGCACGTTTCCTTTATCCTACGTGATGAGAAATTTTATGAAAGAAATTCTTTACTGTGATTTTTGATATGACGAGGCCCATCTTTCCTCAATCTGATTAAAAGGGATGAAATTGGAAAATTGCGCCGAATGTACGATAGAAGCCCAATTAATTTTATCGAGTCAATCGTGGGATTTGTTGAAAAATAATTGAAACGACGATCTTTGCATCATATTTATTTTAAAGTTCCTAAAAATATCTGCAAAAGTGGCATAGATTTAGTAAACAAAAAGGAAAAATACAAACCCAAAAAATTTAAAATACCCACTTCTTCTTGAAGTCGATTTAAAAAAGTATACAATAATAATAAGAAAACCGTAAACAAGGTAAGGGTTTGAATATTTTTGATGGTTTGTTTGTTATGTTCCATCCAGCATGTTCACCACCTGAATCTAATGACAAGATATCCACCACCTAAATGGCAAGGTGTCCATTTATATAATTAAAATCTAACAAAATAAAATCTTGACTCTTCATTTATTGTTCTATCTATTTCTGTTGAAAAGAACGTATTCATAAAGTTCCATCACAACTTTCCCGAGTGGCGATATATATATATATATATATATATATATATATATATATATATATATATATATATTTATACACATCTTTGTTACTTACGAAGGATATTTGTTTCACGTTCGATGCTCATGGACCCACAAATTTGTCTATTCTTATTATTCTTGTTGCATATATTTTAGTTCTAACTAAACTGTGTTTAATATATTAAGTGATTTAAATTTCTCAGCGATGTGCGGATTCCAACTTTTGAAATCCACTTATTGTAGGTCTTTTAAATAGACTGTTACCTTTCAGGTTTGTACCGCAGACAAGAGTATGGAAATTGTACACTTCCTATTTTCCATATGATATTAAGTAAGTAAATAGTAAATTAAGTATTTACATTTCACGACTTTACTAATTTTATAATATTGGTTCTTGCCATCATTGATAATTACTCATAGATTCATTGTGTATCATATCACATGTGTAACAATTTTAATGTTTGTTTACAATTAAAATAAATTGAAATTCGTTCTCCTGATGCCAATCGGGATTGTTATCATTAATATTAATAAATGAATTGACGAAATCAGCAGTAAAATTAAAGTTTTTTTAGACAAGATTTCTTATAGATTGGTGTTATTTTAATTTGATTGAATTTAGTATATATTAGCGTAGGGGAAATAAAAATAATAAGCACGCATATTTTATGAGGATAAATATATTTTATATGACAACACACACTTCAGTACCGCCACAAGAATTTATTAATATTCACTAAGAATATTGAATAGAAATAATACCATTTGACTATAGCTTATGCAAACTTGCACTTCTGTAGTACGCGGCGGCATATTATATAAGCGCATGTTCATATCATATTGTGCAGTGAACAGGAAAGCTATTGTATTTGAAAATATTTGCATTCCTCAAATGTTACTTTCGTAAAATAATATGAAAAATACATAGCATTTCACAAAAGTAATATTTAAGAAAGTAATATTGGTCTCTTAAGAGTCATTATTAGATTGGAATTATGAATTTTAATAGGAGGTGCGTCACTCATTAGAGACTCATCACCACTACTGTTAGATGAAAATGGCTTGTTTTCCTCGATCTCAATCTCTGTCTCAGAATTTCTTACAACCGGTAATCCGGCATCTCCAATTAAAATGTTTTCGTACATTGTTACAAGCTTTTTTCTCATTATAGTATTATTTCACGTTAAATTTAAAAACGATATTTCCTTATTAAAAAAATAATATACATTCTTAAAGCTTAAATTATATTAATCAAAATGTAAAAAGAACCTTTAATTTAAGATAATTGAATTTGATACAATTTGGAACCGGCCAGGTTTCGCCAATTCATTCAGAAATTCTTTTTTAAAAAACACGATGACCTACAAATATAGCGTTACTTTACATTAATAGTTTTTAAACCTCTCCGCTAGTTCATTTTATTATTTAATTTTTTCATTTTATAGCCATCAACGTTTAGAAACATTCAACTGTACTTCCACACCTTGCTTTTTTTACGGTGACTATCTCTTGGCGCCTATTATGACTGTTGATTTTTATCGGAACGTGAAAAAAATATTAAAACTCGTCAGTAATGTAAATATTCCTTATATGAAGCAAAATTTTGCACGAACACGTAACTCTTAGAAAATAACCATTTGGCCAGATGCATCGGATCGTATCGTGTCATTTTTTGATTGACTGTTATTCAACGTTACCAATAAATTATAAAAAGAATAGGTCAGATAGAGAGTATGCCAGTAAGCTAGTTAAAGGTATATGACCTTTCAAAGAAAACCCGTAGATCGTTTTTGTAATCGTTTTAATTATTTTATTCACGTCGCAGCTGAATTGCAGTATGGGCAAATGAATGTCAACTTATATTTCGATGAATAAATTATAATTTGGTAAATAATCAACAAAATAATTTTTTTTTTAAATTCACACTGAAATAAAAAAAATTAAATAATGTAATCGTTAGAATATATTTACTCTGATCGTACAAAAATTGAAAGTCGCCTCTGTTATGAACGTAGAGTTATGGCCATATTTTTATCACCTACTAGAGGATACAGTAGAATATATAATAATAATATTATTGTGTAAATAAGCCCTTTCTTCTAACTATATCTTTTACAGACAAATTTATTTTTGCCTTTGTGATTGCAAAAATCCAAAATCGCTCGAGAGGAACGAGTATCTTTCTGAAATAAACACTGAGCGAGGAGCTGAAGGCTAGATGCGTCACTTCGACTACCTATGTGTAACATTTAAGTATGTACTAAAATTTTAATTCATCATTACTCTTCGATCTGACTTACACTTGAAAAACAAAATTAAATATTGGTGAGTGAAAATTTGGAATCATGCTTTGTTGATTAGTATATTATTTAAATGAATTATCGATATTCCATAGAATTCCATTCCATTACGTTGAAACGCTTACACCGGTTTTGTTAGAAATAAATAATTGTATAATACAAAACTAGATGTTGTTCGTATTCTGCAATCATAATTTTATATTATAAAAGATATCAAAAGTAAATATGCGCGCTGTTTATGCACTAAATATTCTTTGCCTAAACACGGTCTCCCGAGTGCATAATCTATCTTATTACTGGAGGCAAAGTCCATTATTCTACCGATATACACATAAATTTTTACTCTTAACCGTTTTTGCCAATTAACCTTAAAATAGTTTAACCTTGATATTTATAATTTAACCTTAAAATATTTTAATTATTTTAGAGTCAAAATGGAAAAAAACGAACCCTCATAAATCAACCACTCGTCAATCTGTTTATTGACCTGTTCGTTTATTACAGCCGTTTCTTTCTCAGGAACAATTTGATATAGAAATTTAAATGTTTGTGTAGTGATAAAGTATAATAACTCGCACACATTGCGACAGATAATATTCAAAAATATGCATATGGAAATTTTAAAATTTTAAAGAAATGAATATTTCTATTCAGATCCCATATCCGATGCACTTAGGTAAATGTATTTTTTTTCTTTTGTAGAATAGCGATTTAATGTATATATTATAACGAGACCATATTTTATGAAATGTGGTACTCATATACTCATATACACATTAAATCGTTTTGCCAATATGTACGGAAAGGGTTATAGATATTTACGGCGAATATTTCTCAAACAATATCTGCTCTCTTACATGAATGATTCTCGGAGCTTTATCGGAGCGGAATGAAATCAAAAAAAGTTTACCGCCAATCGCTCAATGTCGCCAAGTAACAAAATGTTTCATAACAAGCATGAGATCGGGTTTATTTACTTTGGCCAAACCAGCGGACAAAAGAAATCACTTTTTCCAATTGAAACCTCACAGACTTTAAATATCACTCACTCTGTGTAACTTATATGAATTAGTGTCTTTTATTTCTTTATTTAAGATAAAACCATTATAAAAAATAACTGTTACAATTATATAGCTATTTAATAAGAAACAGCAATTGAAGTAATAAATTAAACAATATTTATCTACACTTATTTAGTTTTAAATATTCATACATGAAACTTATGAAGTGCCTAAATATCGAATTTTCGAATATCGAAATAATATTAAATTACGTATTCGTGGTTAATATTAATCAGAGATTACGAATACGTAATATTAACCACGAATACGTAATAATAAATATACGAATTTTTGACTATAATTCGTATTTACTAGGCGGTTATCCTTAGGTCGACTCCATACGACGGATGAAGTTTTAGCCTAGCGAAATGATTTCGAATATAATCATGCATTTTGTTTAAGTCCTATAAGAAAGAAAACATGTAAATTAATCCAGAGGATCTGGAATGGACACACATAAAAGCGATTGTGGACACAGAGGCGTACACTCACGTATACATACACGCAAGTACACCCACATACAAAATTCTACATCCTCTTATTCATAATAAATATATTTTTATTCATATCACATAATAAAAATACATATGCATCAGAAAGCATCGCCCACCTACACTGTAACATGAACGTGACTCGAAGCATGTCGTCACAAGAGACATGATTTGAAAGCTTTTCTAGAATTTCATTGAATATGTCAATATAATAAACGTGAAATATTTTGTGATTCACATATACTTGTAATAAAGTGACATTTAGTGCATTGTTATGCTTATATTTAAAATAATTGAACTTTATTTATTAACTTCAATTATTTTGTCCTAAATTTATTTGACTCTATGTTTTCTAGATAAATTCCATTATTAATTATTATTTAATTCACTATAATGAATTTAAAATTTGTCTATATATCTTATTGATCAACTCCATTATTCATCATTTATTGGATTTATTGAAATTAATTAAAATGTTTCTTATACGGAATAATATTATATTATAATGGTAACACCAATTCATGATTAATCACATTGTGCCCACTGAATTTTCCATTGAAAATTGCATAGTTTAATAATGCAATTATATTTGCATGTTGTTAGCATCGTCATTATCTTTAAAAAATTGAGGTATCTAGGACTATTTTGAAACTCTGGGACGCCACGCAACTGAATGGAGAAAATTTGAAGACCTATAAATATAGCATAATTTTTAGAACGTAGAATAAAAACAGTTTTTATTTGATACAATAATAAGAATATATCAATCAAACTGAACGAAAGCATACGGTAATTATATTACGAATACTTTTAACTCCAAAAAAGACGAAGCCAACTTCCTTTTCACTTTCATTTAACAATGACAAAAATTGTAAAAAGAAAAAAACTTGTGTAAAAAATGTTAATAAATTTTATCATTAAAAAATTCTATTTAATCTTTTCTACATTTCCTCCAACATATCACACCCACATAGAAGCACGGTGTACATTACGTAACATGTGAAAACAAATATGTATTCGTTTATCTTGATATTTGAATAACTTCGTCAACAAATCTGATACGGGTATACAATGAATTACAATCGTAAATACCTTAAAATATCAAACATAATATTTCACTCACACCATAATTACTCATAAGTATATACCGATAGTTAAAATGTTTTTGAACTATTAGGTGAATGGAAATAATACTTTAAGCAAACACAATTATATATATTAATAAAATGTTCCAACTATATGGAATAGTCAATTTAACAACTAACATTATAATATGTCTTTCATAATATATAATTTAACAACAAAATCAATACTTAATTCGAAATATTTTAGGGTTTCCTGCTACGAAAGGAAAAATAATCTTTATGAAATCACTAACGTGTTCACCGTCTGTTTTCCTGTGACATTTATTTTTCCGGGCAATTATTCTAAACATGAAATGTAGCATCGTAATAATACATATTAAACCGCATTTATTACAATAAGACAGTTCAAAGTTAAAAAATATTTATGTAAAATTATCCTGTCATAGTACCAAAACTCTTCACCCTATAATTATAAAAATCACAGTTTCTATAAGCTTTCTCATAGTTCATGAGAAAATTACCGGTGGAAGATATCAAGGTAATATAGATACATATATATATATATATATATATATATATATATATGTGTGTGTGTGTGTGTGTGTGTGTATATATATATTATTTATATATATATATATATATATATATATATATATATGTATATACATTACCCTGATATCTTCCACCAGTGTGAAAATTGATGTACCTATTACTATTTCCAAATTGTGGGACGCCACCTGGGTACAACGTGAATGGAGAAAATCTGAATATCTATAAATATAGCATAATTTTTAGAATGCAGACTAAAAACAGTTTTTATTTGATACAATAACAAAAAAATATCAACCTAACTAAACGAAAGCACACGATAATCATATTACAAATACTTTTAAGAAAAAAAAACTTCACAAAAGACGAAGCCAACTTCCTTTTCACTTGCATTTAACAATGAGAAAATTTATAAAAAGAAGAAAACTTGTGTGAAAAATATTAATAAATTTTAACATCAAAAAATACTATTTAATCTTTTTTACATTACCTGCAACATATCACACCCACATAGAAACACGGTGTACATTACGTTACGTTTCCACATACTTAAATATATATATATATATATATATATATATATATATATATATATATGTATATATATCGCATCGTTGTGAAATCACTGGTCTGTATATATATATATATATATATATATATATATATATATATATATATATATATATATATATATATTTATGTATGTAGAAACCATACTTAACAGTTCTTTCTTTAATTTGTTCCATAGTATAAAAAAATCATTAACGCCAATTCAACTCCCTTTATTAAGATAAATTAAAGTTATACATAATGGAAAATCATAATACGGGGAAAGCATTGAGCGCACTGCAGTCAAGAAAAGCTCTCGTCATGGAATAAAGTTTGCTTTATCGCTCTCATCCTTCTCCCACCTTGAGAAAAGTAAAAATATCAACATTGTGTTATCTACTTTGCACAGCGCTTTACGGCTACCGCCCACTGAGTAACTGCCTTAAAAGCTTTTATAAATGTTCACTCCAACGTAATGCAGTGGAATTGTGAACTGTTTTGCTAACAATTGTGGAAAATTTTCTTGCTTCTAAATTATTTAACTAAAATATGAAAAATGACTTAGAAGCGGATATGTACGTGTCATTATAATTTCAGACCAGTGATTTCACAACGATGCGGTTCAATTATTAAAGAAAAAATCAACCTTGGCTTCAGCAGACTAAGTGCGTTTTATTAATTTGAAAATTTACACCGTTGAGATAAAACCGTAGACTTGCACCAAATAGACAAAGTGAAAAGCCTTCCAAACGTAGTAATATTCAAACTTTAGTTAAATATTATTGAATTGTATTATAGATTACGAACTGCAAAAAATCAGTTTTTGTTTTAGAAGATTCTACTTTCATAAAAGGAACGTTGACCAAAAGTTTCACCAAGTGATTCCTACAACAACATTACTTATCTATGTAGTTCCAAATAAATAGATTATATTTTTAAATTTTAATGTGTTCATTGATGTATATTTCAACTCTTCAATGGCAAGTATTTTATTTAGTATCTACTTTCCTAACCAAAAGAGAAATGGTGACCCTCACTTAGCGCTCTGGAAACTCATTTTCATGGGTAAAAAAATATTTTGAATCCCGTAAAAGAATTGTTTGCGTTCAACGTTAATAAATTTATATACCTTTACGTGGATCCGGATAAATGCTACTTGCTGACTTAGCGAGAACAATACTATTGCAATAGAAAATAATTTAAAAAAAAAAGAAGGACCAGATAAATTAACCATTACTGTATCTATTCTTCCCATCAATTAATCAAACAATCTATATTAATAATTGCTACTCAGACAATAAATCATCATATATATTAATACGCTAAGGTTTTAAGATGTTACACTCCCTTTTTAGAAAAAACCTCACAACTAATCCACATAAATTATATATCATTTTATAGATAATTGCTTGCTCTACCGGCATCCACAACTTTATTATTGCTATTGTTTTTGCAAATTAATTAATTATTAAAATTATATACACAAAACAGCAACGCTGCCATCTAACGGCTCAACGTCAATATGATTGACGGTCGGTAAAATTTTTGTTTAATTTCAAATCCACTCACGTATAAATAAAGTGGCGCTTTAGCTCAATGCTTTTGATACTTGCGCCTCTATATGTCAATTTTAGTAAAATATTTGTTTGATCTGTCATCTGAGCTTCATAATGGAATAAATAATGCAAAGACTTCGCACGGGTCACGCTAGTATATAATAATACGATCAAAGATTTAAAATCTTATAATGTTCATTGTAAAAAATATTAACACAGTTCGTATTCCATAATTCAAGTTACATAATATTGTTATGGATATTGTAACTCTTTCTGTAGAGACTGCCACCATATGACTATTATCGTATAGTACGTCGTCTAATATTTAACGATAACGACTAATAATAACGACCAATATTTCAAGGAAAATGTAACGACAAAATTACATTTTCTATTACGCGCTATATAAACTGTTCAACAGCAGTATCCTCACTTTCAGCAGTTTTTTGCACAAACAATACCATTTGCAAAAACAATTACTTTAGATTGTTGAAGGAAATTATAGCTAATTATATGTGTTTTGGGTTAATTTTTTGTCTCTTATTTATAACTTTAGCCTCGTGTGAAGCTAAACACTAAACACAAAATTTGAATAATATTACATATACCAAAATATTATAAAGTTCAAATCTCTTTACCTTGCTAAATCGAATAGCAACTGTTTGTTCTCAAATTATGTTAATATATAACGACAAACAAAATTTGTCACATCAGTGTATCTATTTATTAAATTATTGTGGAACCGCGTAGGTGATTGATGAGATATTCCTTGAAGAGGAATTCAGACAAATGGCCTCCGCAACTCTTAATATCACTGAATAGAAAAAAAAAGTACGTTGAGGAGTTACGGTTTCTATACCCTCCACCATAGTATATATGTATTATACAGGAAGAAGTGACATTACCATAATCAAAATATTCTTAAAACTACCTCTTAATTAAACCCTTCCTGACAGATGAAAATTTCTCTGCTAGTTACCTTTACATTGTTTCACATTGTTTTCACATTGAGCTACATTGTGAGTTTCACATTGGGCTTACATTGTGAGTTTCACATTGGTCTTACATTGTGAGTTTTACATTGGGATTACATTGTGAGTTTCACATTGGACTTATATTGTGAGTTTCACATTGGGCTTACATTGTGAGTTTCACATTAGGCTTACATTGTGAGTTTCACATGGCGCTTACATTCTAACTTTACTTGTGTTGTTTTCATATTACTTTGATTTCATTTATACATTAAATGTTTTAGATATCAGTAAACATCTATTAACATAATTATGTTAGATTAATACGTTCTTCCAATCAGAGCAATCTTAGCAGGTATAGGTTCCAACACTAGGTCCTTACAGTCCATGTGCCTATCCAAAATTACAATTATTTAGTAACCTAAGTTTAACAAAGTAATGCATCTAATTTTACCTAAGTTTATGCTTTACAAGTACATTTTATACTACTTTTCCATATCTTTTTCATTTTACAATTTTTATAGAAGTTGCACTATCACTTTTATCCTTTGCTGACACGAGCTTATAGTTTCTATATCCAATATTGATTTACATTACAATAGTAAATTTTTGTATATTGTCTTCATAAATACATGCGTATATAATCACTTCTTATTCAAAACTTTATTCTTAATTTCAATATCTATAGCAAAATTGAAACATACAATATATTTACATTGAATTTATATTTATACTAGAATTCAAATAAAGAGCTATGAAGTATTTATTTCAGATTCACAGCTGTTTTCATTACCCTAATAATTATTACATTAAATGAGACTACTTAAATATAAACAACTGTATTTGACTGTAATATTCCTAACCCTTTTTTCATTAATGCAAATTTTATTCTAAGCAAGGCTTTTGTGAATATATATGCATATTGATTGTCTGCATGTACATGATTCATCTCTAAGGTATTTTCGTGAAATGTTTCCCGTTACAAATTTGTATTTAATATTTAAAGTAAAGTTAACTATATTTAAACACACCGAATTTCGCTTAAATTCACTTATATGATATGTTATTTTGGCCATATGTTTTTTTTTGGTAGTGGAACAGACAGCCACGGATTTGAAACTTTATATTTAATAGAAAGTTAGTTAGTCAGATTGCCTTCTAAATATGTTACGCTTATAAATTCATTATCCTTCTAGGATAATTTCACAACTTTAAAGTTTTTTTCCATCATTGATATTTAGATTACTCAGGCGCTGCTACTTCAGATAAATATTCTGCTCATTAAATTCGGATATGTTTTTATGACTATGCATACATAACAATTGCATTTAGCCAACTGGTATATATTTTCGACCAAAAGCTTGCTCTTCAACGTCGAATATATATATATATATATATACAGTAGAATTCATATATAACGACTTCGCTTATGACGACTAATCGGTTTTAGCGACGATAATGTTTACTCAAGTTAGGTTTCGTCGATAGGTACTAAGAAAATATAACCGTTTAGTGCGACTCTGGTTTAAGCGACCAACTGCTTATAGCGACCATTTTTTATTATAATACGTCCGGTTAAAACGACACAAGCGCAATGTTTTGTTTACCTACGCACTCGCACCCCCGCCCCGCGCGCTTCACCTATCCTTATTAGCGCGCGTAAATCACAGTTCGTGTTTGTCACCTGTTATGACAAGTTCATAAAGCTCGACAAAATGAGTTAAGTGAAGCGAAAGTGTTTTACAATTGAAGAAAAAAGTGCAATATTACACCGATTGGAAGCCGGTGAATCAAATGCAACCCTCGCAAAAGAGTTTGGCGTATCTCATTCTACAATATCCACAATAAAAAAGAATAAAGATGAGATTGAGCCGCTGTTTAATGCCAATGTTTTGAAATGCAAACGTGTAAGGACATCTACTCATGAGCAGGTGGATAAGGCATTGTTACAGTGGTTCAAGCGTCAGCGCGACCGGGGAATACCTGTTAATGGACCCTTGCTACAAGAGAAAGCAAACTTTTTTGCTAGACAGTTAGACATGCAAAATTTCACGTGTTCCATGAGTTGGATAAACCGTTTTAAAGTAAGATACAACATCGTTAGTGGTAAGATTGCTGGCTAATCTTTGTCAGTTCAACAAAATGATGTAATCGATTGACTAGAAAAAGTTTGGCCTACTCTACGTGCACAATTTACAGATGATGAAATTTTTAATGCAGATGAGACCGAGCTATTTTATAAATTAACCCCAAGCAAGACGTTGAAATTTAAAGGTGAAAAATGTAAAGGAGGAAAATTATCAAAGGAGAGAATAACTGTGACGGTGGCAGCCAACATGAGTGGTACAGTTAAAAAAAAACTTCTCGTAATCGGAAAATCTCAACGCCCCAGGTGTTTTAAATATGTACGGCATTTGCCAGTGGATTATGAAAGCAATCGAAGAGCCTGGATGACTGCTGACATTTTTACTAAATGGGTTCGCGCTTGGGATCGTGAACTTACAAAAAAGAACAAGAAAATCCTGCTGTTAGTTGACAACTATCCTGCACATCCCCACATAGCAGACTTGAAAAGCATAACTCTAGTGTTTCTGCCTCCAAATACGACATCAGTGTTGCAACCCATGGATCAAGGGATTATCCGAGCTTTGAAAACACATTTTCGTAAAAACCTTGTCCTGAAAATGATCCAGTTTCTAGACGGCTGCCGAAGCACTAGTTTTGAGTACCCAAAGATTACTGTTCTTGATGCTATCCTAATGATTCAAGATGCCTGGACCCAACTCAACCAAGGTACGATTTTTAACTGTTACAAACACGCTGGTTTTGTCCCAAGCAACGTAGAATGTACCATAACTTCAAACACAGATGATTTTAACCAAGAAGACGACGTACCGTTGAGTGTTTGGGCGACAGCTATTGATAGGCATCAGATACCCATAACAAATGAGGACTTTGAACAATACGTGTGTGTCGATGATGCTGTCGCCACTTGTGAAGAACCGTCTGATGAAAATATTGTGGAAAATATCATCCCCAACCACGCGAATAGCAAAGATAGCGACGGTGACGATGGCGAACCAGAGGAGATTCACTTTGAGTGTGTCTGAAGCTTTGAAGGCTGCTGAAACACTCAGTCTGTTTGTTCAGACTAACTTTGATGATGATCTTATGAAAACAATGATGTCACGAATTCACAATGCCGCACGAAGTTCTTACTACCGAACAAAAGTTCGTCAAAAACAAACTCAAATAACAGACTTTCTACGTTAGTAACACAGAGCTATGTCCGTAGTGATTGTGTACTTTATTTATTTGTATTACAGTACATTATGTACCTATGTTTGTAATTTATAATGTATTCGTAACTTATGTATGTATGTATGCACCAACTTAAGAATTAATCCTGCAGTTTTGTGCGTCATCCGGTTAGTACGACATAGTATCGCCGGTCCCTTGAAGGTCGTTATATCCGGATTCTACTGTATATATATATATATATATATATATATATATATATATATATATATATATGTATATATATATATATATACATATATACATGACAATTGCATATAGTCAACTGGTACACACTGTTGACTAAACCTGGCGATTACTTTCAATAATTTATTTACTAACAGCTTATTTGTTGTTATAACATTGAGTTTTTATTATGTAACACAGAAATGTCATACGTAAAAATTCATTACATAATACAAAAATTTTGTTATAGCGCTGAATATTTATTATAAGGCTGTACAACCCGAAGATTTTATTACAAGATACTGAAATATTGTTATAACACTAATTTCCGGCACTGTTTTCCAGCAAAAATGTATCGTTTTCCACTTTAATCGTCTTGAACTCTGTCTCTGCCACTGAATTACGGTGATTATTTATGCACTCGTGAGGAATATAGGTGTGCTTTATCATGTACACGGAGGCACCGGAGTTTATGTACCATGCCTCCACATGATTAGTTGAGGCGGAGAAAGCGAAAATTATTTTATTTTTGCTCATATTTGTATTCGGATCTTATGTGAGCGAATTTCTCTACATTGAAGCACCGAAGCCCTTTCGCGGAAGTGTTTCTGAACTTTTTTCTTCTGAAGTTTATATTTGTTGCGAACGTCTTACTATCGCTTTTAGCTGCTCTAACGTCTTGCAATATTTTTGGTTTGACCGAATCCGCACTTATTTTCATACCCGAGATTTCAATCGCTATGATCTTTAGCATATATATGACACTGGTAGATCGGGGAGTAGCATTGTTCCGAGCCACTCATCGTCCATCGTATACTTAATATTTCGTAGTTTATGTGCCGTTATCATTATTCCATTAACGGAGCATTCTATATTTTGACATTCCGCGAGAGTTATAGTACATCGCGGTATTGTCGGAAATACAGCCATGCCAGATCGTTTCAGATTACTTTCGCAGTTTGGGCTTCTTGAATATGAACTTATAGCCATGTGTGAACTAACAAAATTGTTTTTGTTTATGTCATTGAATCGTCTTTCAATTTCAATCTCTACTTTCGACACAATTTTACACTTCCTCATGCTGAAGGTACAGTTTTACGGCGGACCTCCACGTGGAATAGTAATAGCGATCCCTTATTTTTTTAATTAATTTTAATGAATTGTTTGAAGACATTTTACCTCGTTTTCATTATTGGTATCTTGAATTTTTTTTCATTAAAAAATCATAACGTTTTAACAGGTTACTTGGTTTTTAAAGGTGAAACCATTTTGTCACTAAGACTACTGGGGCTATAAATTGTTAAATTATTGTCCCTCTGGTGGAACCGCAAGGGTGATGAGATATTCTTTAATAAGGAATGTGTTCAAATAGCCGCCACAATTTTTGATGAGACCAAACAAAAAAACAAAGTACGGTGATGGAGTTATGGTTTATATATCCTTAACTATAGACTATACGAATTACACAGAAGGAGCGATATTACCTATTGTATTATATATTGTTATATTGAAGCTGCACCACGTTTACACAATTTATTAACTAAAGATCTAACATAAAAATTTACCTAATTTTATGTGAAACAAAAATGTAAATAAACGGATAAACAAAAGTAAGTGTTCCGTAAAAAACAGATACCTTCATATATTAATCAACATTAACTACTATATCATATCAACATTAGTTCGAGATGATATTAACAAAATAATTTCCAATCCTTCCAAATCCAAGTTCCAAAGTTCCTAAAGTAAACGCTCGCTTTCTGGAAAAAAATTACTTTTCCGATGTAATGTTTACTATAACTTCTAGATTAAAAATAATTTATATAGTAGGAATTAAAAAAGTTAAACAGATCGAGAAAAATAAGCATTTATTGAAACTTTAATTTTCAATGTTCTTCATTTTTTGAACCTTCATTTACATTATTTGAGATATATGTTTCTTGAAAACAATAATACTAATGTCGATGTTATTTATTAATGCAATTATGAAATAAAATTAGCAAAAATTAAATATCGAAATGTTACTCTAGCTGTTTTTTCTACTAATGAAAGAAAGCAATAATTTCGCATCTAATTACATGATGCAATTATTAAGAAAAATAATGCAAAATATTATAAAATATTTTCGTCGCTAACCACATTTATTAAAATTGAACTACTAATAGAAAGTCTTCATTGTACCATATTTAATTTGTTTTCAATCTCTGTTTTAGGCGAAATTTACAGCAACATACATCGAGTTCGAGAAATCAAAAATAATCTCATTAAAATATATTTTGCGCTCCAATTCATGGAAAATTTTGCATTTAATATATCAAATCATCTACCATATATAATATGACAGATTCTGTTGTTTCACATCCAACTATTTACCAAAAAATAACTTATCAAAACATTTAACATAAACTAATTCATCAGAACATCTACCATATATAATATGACACGTTCTGTTGTTTCACATCCAAATATTTAACAAAAAATAACTTATTAAAACTATTACCATAAACTAATTTACCAAAACAGCTGCCATATATAATAGGACACGTTCTATTTTTTCACATCCATCTATTTATCAAAAAATAACTTATCAAAACATTTACCATAAACGAATTTACCAAAACATCTACCATATATAATATGACACGTTTTATTGTTTCACATCCACCTATTTGCCGAAAATTAACTTATCAAAACATTTACCATAAACTAATTTACCAAAACATCTACCATATATAATATGACACGTTCTATTGTTTAACATCCAGCTATTTACCAGAAAATACCTTATGAAAACATTTACCATAAACGAATTTACCGAAACATCTACCATATATAAGATAACACGTTCTAGTGTTTCACACCGTCTATTGTTTCACACCCAGCTAGGATGTTTAGATGCCAGATGAAGTAAAGTGAGTATCGCGGTGACAACATTACGACAACTAATACAATTCACTTTAACTTTGGCAAAGTGAAAACTTTGTCAAAGTTAAAGCGAGTCAGAAATTTGTTAGCAATCATATGTTTACCCGCAATTCTATATGAAAATGGATACTATTTTATACGTAAATTTGATGTACTTTCGTAATTGACATTAATACATTTTCCGATAGGACATTTTCTTACATGTCTGCCAGAATTAATCAATTGAAAAATAAGAATATGAAAAATAAAATGTTATATTGGAAGTCTACGCGTGTTTTTTTCCGGTTTTGAGAAATATTTTTGAGAAATATTTCTATTCAACATGAAATTCTGAAAAAAATAGTTTCTAAATTCTTGTAACATTTTCTTTCAAAGGATTACGCAACTTATGATATTAAAATTAATATTTTATATTAAACTATTTACCGTCTATAAAATTTCTGTTTAAATATTTTTAGTGTTAATTATGGAAATGTACACTTTAGCAATATACCAAATGTTATTTTCTATTTTTATGATACAGAAAGAGATACTTCAGAAATGTTGCTGAATAGAATATTAATTATTCCAAACCGATTAAATCTTACTAAAATCGTAAGAAAGTTCTATCAAATTTTATGTAAAAATACAACTCTACATCTACACATTAGTAACTATTTTTATCAAGATTGAGAAAAATAACCACATATTGAAATCTTCGTTTTCAATATTCTTTGAGTAGCCAACTAAACAAAAAACTATTAGTTAGTGAAATGAAGTTTGAATTAACACGCGACCTTAATATATAAGGAACTTTTTTCGTATATAAATAAATAAATCAGACTGAAATATTTGCATATAATCTTTTTTGCAACATTTAAAAAGAGTAAACATTTTTAATTTTTTTTGTAAATAAAGGAAAAAGTTCATTTTAATTTCACCCATATTTCATAAGTGACGTGACGTTATTGCGTCCTGGTTTTTCCGGTTGATTACTATTTAACGTACAATTTAACTAATTTTTTTGTCCAAATCTGTTAATCTTTATTCCGGAATAAAATTTTACAAAAGTAGTGGCTGGCTATTAATAAAAAAAAATATCATATTTCTCTAAAATAATTCGACAAGTATATGGGATGTTTTCAATCATTTTAAGATGAATTTAAAAATTAATACTTACAAAAGCAGCGCAAGATTTACATATGCGTCCTGTTACGTATAATTTTACGTTTATAATTTGAAAACTCTTCACTATATTATTTGTTTTACCTATTTTAAAATAATAGATTTGACTTCTATTGCAATTGCGTAGAAAAAAAATTGTATTACAAAATGTATTCAACAAAATTATTAAAAAAAAAATCTATATAGTAAATATTTTCATACTGATATATTGTAAACTTCATTACATACCCTTGGAAGCTTCTCTGTTACTATTAAAAAAATATATATATTCTCATCAATTCTAAAAACGCAGTTAATAAAAACGTCCACCTGTAAAATTAACTTGATTAAGGCTAAATTTTAGATATTAAAAATCTGTGACTAGATGGACTACTGACTTTGAAAACGATTCTCGATTCACAGTCTATGAAACTTAAAAAAAATGTCAATCACCATTAAATTCGATTCTAGTAAAATTGAAATTTACGTCCGAATAAGGTGTTCAAATGTTAGAAGCAGAGATATAAAATATTAGGAAGAAGGTAACACATAAATATCTAACAAAATCTAGGAAAAATCATAACGACTTACATATTTTCATTTTTTTCTTAGTTCGAGCGAAATCGCATTTGTTTGACATGTTTACTTAACTCGAAACTGTTACCTTGGTCAGAACGCCGTATTGCCAAACTGAATTGTTAACATCATTGAATTTGATATTTTATTTATAATTTCGACATTTACGTAAATTATTTATTCAAGAATCATCCTTAAAAATGGTCATTTGTAGTGCCTATAAGTGACAGCTTTTCAAACAGAAAATTGCCAGGTATTACATAACAAAGGTATATAGCATAACACGGTGATTGTTTCAGTTCACAGTTTTCTAGCTTAAATTAATTATATATTTTTAATGCATAATTCATTTTATGTAAGATCTTATTTAAGATTTAAGCATCTATTGAACATACTGGGGTTAATTTTTTAGAAATTCATTATAATTAAATTTTTCTCAATAAAATGAAACTACGTAAAGTAGTATTATTTCTGCTTCCTTTAAGTTCTTTACCACGACCTAGGTTTCGTTGTATTACAACATCTTCAGATGGTAACATTTTTAGGTGGGCAATTTGTAAAGATAACATTGGTGTTCTTGTGTTATCTTTACAAATTGCCCACCTGAATATGTTGTCATATAACGAAACCTGGGTCTTGGTAAAGAATTTAATAAAGTAAAAATAATACTACATCACTTAGTCTCATTTAGTTGAGAATTAATAATGATTATTATAAAAATATGATAATGATTATTATATATTAATAATGATTAATTATATATGAAAATTAATAAATTTAATTTAAGCATTATGTTTTAATAACTAAATTTGATAAGCAATTGTTGAAGCGATTTTAAAAAAATATTGATCAATAAAGATACATTAAAGTATGCAATAAATATATTTTTATTTTTAAATATCAATTCTTGTTTCCATAAAGACTGAGCTCTACTATTTAAAATGGTTCACTTAAATTGTATTGTCTGCAGCTTTGAAATATTTAAATTATAATCGCGTATGCATTTTTTACATAACGCCAAAGCACAAAATTTTACTTTCAAAATATAAGAAAAAATATTGGTATTGCAAAAAAATATTAATATATGATATAACGAATTGAAAGCGCTAGCTGGTATCATGTGATTACGACGACTAATTTAGTATCAGTTTAAATTCAAATAAACATTTCGGCATGTTCAAACAATGTTTACGTTTATATGTTTACACATTAATATTTACTCATATACGTATTGCCACTGCATTAAGCCACACCCCTATATATTAGACTACGCCTTTTGGATACGGTTTTCATGCAGTTATGTGTCATTTACTTATATTGTATTGTAAATCTGGGGTTAAGAGTAATCAAAATAACGAAAAAATGAAAGTCATAATTCGACGGTGAATAGTAACTACGCGATGCCAAGATGAGGTCTTTTGTTTCAGAAATTAAAATGTGATCGTTAATTGAAAAAGCAATATAATCTCTAATCGTCTTTAGTTTGAAATAGAATATTTGAAGTGAAGTAAATGTAGTCTTTTATTGAATGATTAAATCAAGCCTAATGCTATAAAAAAGAATTTATTTCTTCAACTCTCTCTTCTCAAACATAATTTCGTAAAGCCTAACTTTCCTTTCCTCTGAGCGTAAGCAGAATGTTCGATGAATACATCTAATCGTGTCTCCCTTTCGATCAAAATATTGGAAATCGGATCAAACCGAATGAAAAGAGAACAAAGCAATTGGATTCTTTTTGTGAAATCGTAATCAAGACGACCATTTACCTTTTGTGAAGATTAAAGGTTGTTGTGATTACACAAAAGCTTTAAAGTATTGATTTGAAAGCCGCAAATTCGTCGAAAGAAACATTTCGATTTCGATATTACAATATATGTATCCCAATACAGTAGTGTCCCATATTTAATGAAATGGTTCGATTTAGTTATCATAAGAAAAGTACCATAATGCTTATTAATTTTCATTACTTATCAAAATGAGATACCCATCGTGGGGCACGCCTAGGTCTACTCAGCTAATGACGATAATTCTAAACTTTCAGTAGGTATATAGAGTATTTTATTTCGGAAAACCTTTAATTTATCTTGGTTTAGCATCACGAAGACAATTTCAGAAATACAGAAAGTCATATATTATTTTAACTTCTACATTTTATTCCCATATATTAATTGCATGTGATATCTATTGAATGTTTTTTTCCTAATCAAACTTAAAACCTAAAAGTAGACCTTCATTGAATAATTGTATTTTGGAAAATAAAGATAAATAGAACATATTTAAATTTCTATATTTATTGGAACGTAGTCCTTATGGCATGTTACACACTCGACAAATGAGAGCTAGCCCGAAAAAAGTATAGGATTTCGAACGCTATTTATGCTACAGTATAAAACGACACTTTTACTACCGAATAAGCATACGTCAATTTTTTTTCTGCTGGTTTACTACTGTAAGCCAATCATCTGATAGACCGTTTTTAATTATTACTTTATCATTTATGAAACACTGATTTATATTATAATTTATAAATTACAATAAATTTTCTGCATTTTCAGAATATAGTTCTTAATATAAACATGAAGCTACTCATTTATTCTTCGATTTATTTTGGTTGAAAGTGCTAAAAAAACTTTGAAACTTATGGTAATTAATCTGCCATTAATGTTATCAAGTTAAAGATAAAAAAATGTTTTCCTCTACCTTTTCGGAAAATTAAAACTAAGTCACTGTCTCATATTTTGCATACTTCAAATAAAAAATGTTGTTTAAAGATTACAAAGGTTTTCCACTTTATGTAATCGAACGCTTTTTCTTTTATTCCATATGATTAAAAATTTCAGAAGAAAATTCATCTGCTTTTTGTCTCTTTTTTCTGATTTTTCATGTGACTTGGCTCGTAGTTTTGTCTTTTTTCAATCTCATTAAAATGTGTATAGTAGGAAAAAAGCACCGGATATGCGGCTTATGCACATTTTGGATATACTTTTATCAAGTTAACAATAGATTTCGTTGAAAAATTAATAAAACAAGGATATTGCATAAAATATTATGCTTCTCTATTTGTATTTCCATTGTATGTAAATTTGTTTTCATTTGGTATAGAATTATTATAGAACGTTTCATAAATATGGTCGAATCTGATATAAATACAGCTTACACTGTCAAAAATTATTTACTTTTTCAAATAATTGGTTATACTGTCCATTTTCGCTTAAGTTTAATTCAGAATTTGCACAAAAAACAACTTTGCACAAAAAATAACTTGCAATAATTTGTTTCACTTTCTGCAAATAAAATTTTATAATTTTGACTTCAAATATAATTTTAAATCAAATAACAGTATATAATAAATATCGGGGAAAGTTTTATTAATTTTGTAAACAAAAAAAAATTAACAGCAGGAATTTAAAATCACCAATTTTCCTGCCGCCAATTTAAGAAAGTACCTACACACTACCGACAAGAAAGCAATGAACAAAGTCGAAGTTTGAATATTTATGGTCTGTTTGTCATATTGCATCCAGTATTTGCCACCTGAATTCCGTTAGTGTTATTAAAATATAACGGAACAAAATCTAGACTCTAATTTATTGTTATAGTTTAAACACAACTTTCCCAAGTGACAAAAATGCAAAAATATCTATTATATAAAACATTGCCAACTGCACGAAATAGCGTGTCATTTAACAGTACATGCAAAATCTTATTCATAATTATTTTTAGAATTCCTATCTCAAAAGAAAAAATGTAACCCTTATAAAATAAATCAAGTATCGGCTATCCGTCCATTACGGTTTTTCCCCGGAATCAATTTGAAGTAGAAATGTAAAATGTATCGTAGTCATAAGGCATATTAAACCAAGTATATCCTCATAATTGAAAATTAAAAATATTTACATGGAAAAAAGTCCCAGTACTCCCTCGTTCCAGTACTAAAATTGCCAAACCTAGCATTATGAAAATAACTCTGTTTCTAGAAGCTTACTTATAGTTCGTAAGAAAATTATGGCTATAATTCTAGCTCAAGATAAAGATTGCGACATTTTGACATTTATGAAAAATACATTAGACAATATATCTGTCTAGTAAAGAATAATACTAATATTTCTAACTACTTTATTAGAAAACTTTTTACATATATCTATCTAAATGTGTACAAACCGTCGTAATGCGTGCTGTACACGTGCGTCTCTACTCGCGTCGTACGGAAGACTGCGAATCTCCAAAAATTTATATCAGGATGCCGCTCCTATTATCATTCTTTTTCCACCACTCTCTCGTTAAAAAAGATGTCAACGTTTCATAAAAAATCAATTATTATTATGTCGGTAACTGTAAAATTATTCATTACAGAATCAAATAAGCAATTTATTCAATATTATTCTAAATGTTTAATATATATACATAAAATGAATAATAGAAATAAATATGTACGTAATGATCTACAGAATATGTTTCTTTAACAATAATCCAAAATACACCGCATCATGCGCTCCGCGAAAACTTCAATGTAATTTATATAAATTTCTATAATCTAAATTCAGTGCGATATTACAAACTGTGAAGTTATTAGATACCTAAAAAACCATTTCCAATAGTAAAAAAATCATTTAGGCTAATTTTGTCACTTTCACTACGATAAAGCAACGTTATACAAAACGGAACTACATTTAGGGCAGTAAGCTCTGAGAGCACTGCAATCAAGAAAAGCTCTCCACATTGAATGAAATTTACTTTTATCGTTCACTCCTCTCGCACCTTGCGAAAGTTAAAAAAGTTAAAAATATGAACATTGTTTTATTTACTTTGCACAGCGTATTGCAGATACGAGTACCGTCCACTGTGTACACACACACACACACACACACACACACATATATATATATACATATATATATATATATATATATATATATATTTGGTAAATAATATACCGCATCCACATAGAATAGAACAAAAGTACGTAAAGACAACTTTAAATTTTAATACGTTATTTTTAAATTTTATTAAGTTTAATGATATGTATGTAGATCAACTATCAATGACAATATTTTATTTAGTGTTTACTTTCCAGGCAAACAGGAAAAAAGTATATTAAAACTCCATTTCAAGCATTTTACAAATATTTCTTTTTTACGTACAGTATATAAAGCTTATTAATGCATTCATTATTAATAAGCTTTATGTATTGTTGCATAACGAATAGATACCACTTGATAACTTAGCGAGCACAACACTATTACCACAGTAAAGAATTTTTAAAAAAGAAGCCAAAGATAAACTGACAATCCCATTTATTTATATTACAATCGAAAATAACATGTTTTACTCAGACATACAAATAATACGATGAAGGATTTAAAATCGATTAATATGCACTACAAACAATATTAGCACACTTCATGTTCCTTAATGTTACCTATTAGAAACAATGAAAATAACTTCATAACAGTATAATAACTCTTCCCATAGCAGCTGGCTCCGTTTGTGTATTATCGTGTCACATGTCGTCTAATAAAATGACCAATATTTCAAGGATCGTATAAGGATAAATTACATTTTCCGCTACCCACTAAACCTACACTTGAACCGCCTCGTCTTCACTTTCAGTAGTACATTGAACAGACAATACCAATTGCCCACACAATTACTTTGAATTAATAAAGGCAATTAAAATAACATGTATCATAGATGTACTAGATTATTATTTTTTTTATTTTATCGCTTTAACTTTGTATGAAGCTAAGCAGCAATTTTCCTACAAGATTTCAGTGATGTATGTACCAAGGCACTTTAAAACTCCAAATCTTTGTGTCTTACTAAAATGGAAGGGAATCATTTGTCCTAAAATTCACTGAAATATTGGTTTTTGAAACAGGATGAAAATAATGGTAAAATATGTGTTAAATCTCATGTTGAAAATTTTTCTTTTGCACCTGGAGAAAACGTTTTTTGTTAAAGACTAAAATAACAATTTATAAGAAGCGCAAAATAAATGAAAGTACCGAAACTTATTTTTTGAGAAAAAACTTATGTTTGCGTCACCCGCAAGAAATTGAAAATTATTAAACATGTAATTTTTTTCAAAATCAGTGCGATCACGATTCGAAGAGATTAAACTGACTTTCCTCTTTTGATTTAGGTGAAAGAAAATAATAAATCAACGCAAAAAAATGTTCATTCCAATGTATACATTTACAAAATTACTTTGATGCTATAGCACCCTTCTCAGTGTTTTGACTGAAGATGTCATCTTATGCATATATATATATATATATATATATATATATATATATATATATATATATATATATATTTATTTATATATATTTATATATATATATATATATATATATTTATATATATTTATATATATATATATATATATATATATATATATATATATATATATAATCCGATAAATGTCATCTTATATATCTAACATTGTATATTATAGTTATCTTATAAGTTGCCTAAATTCCTATAAATTAAAATTTCCTTTGTTTTTGTTTCAGATAAAACATAAATGACCATTAAAAAATGTTAGTAGTATTGATTTTAGAGTTAGGGTTCTTTATTGAAGCAATTATCAAAAAAAAAACTAAAATTATAATTCAATATTTTACTCCAACTGCTTTTTACTCTAATCATAAAAGCGAGCAAAAAGTTTAAAACTAATTGAATTTTTATCTTTGAAATTAAAATAACTATTTGTATAATATATTACAGAAAAGTTTCGTAGATAACTACATTTAACAGAATTAAACTGTTAATTGAAAATTTTCATTATGTCATGTTTAATTTAAGTTCATATTTAATTTTATTCAAAATTTAATAAAAAATGAAGTTAAATTTGCAACAAGCCAAATCGATTATCACTCGGTTATAGATCGCAAGTAATACAGTTAAAACATATGTAGTGTCCAATTCATGTACCTAAGACTTTGCATTCAATTTACCAAAAACCACTAGTATATGATGTGACACGTGCTCTGTTACCTCACACCGATCTAACGTGTGTAAGCGTGAAATAAGGTAAAGTGAGTGTCGTGACAACTTTATGACAACTAATACAATTCACCACTACATTTCATTATCGCGATATCGCCTAAATCCTCAAATGATACACAAAATAAATTTATATAAAATGATATCTGAAGTAAATAAAACGAGTATTTATTAAGTAATTTATTAACGTTATTTTTTCCCAATATTTCCTAATTTCGATAAGATTAGATTTAAAATTTCATCTTTGTAATTTTTTCTCTTTTAAAAATACTAATAAAACAAAAAGTGGTTAAGAACGAATTGAACTCTAACTTCAATACTTTCCTTAAAATACCTATATACGTATATATATATATATATATATATATATATATATATATATATGTATATATATATATATATATATATATATATATATATATGTATATATATATATATATATATATATATATATATATATATATTGCATATATGCACGATAATGTAATTTTAATATGAAAAAATAATCTTGAAAAATACCCTATATAGGAAGACATTATTTACCTATCATAAATATATTTTATAACATATTGTGGTACCAGATAAAAGTCATGGGCGGGTGCTTGTGACTTTTCAGTTTTTCAATTGAACAGAATACTAACTTTCTGTGAAGATGTAAGTTAAACATTTATTTGAAATAATGTCTACTGTTTTTACTTTGATATATTTTACCGTCTTTATTTTATATATTTATTTGTTTTCCCACCTTTAGCACTTTTCCTATTTTATAAACACAACAACATGAATGTTGTTGTTGATTTCCTATTTCTAGTTTAAATTATTCAAAAAATCTAAACTGTATGTACGAGTATGTATAATATTTTACCCTTCACAGTATCGGGAACTTGAAAATTATACATTTACGAAGAAAATCGAATCTGGCCACATTCAACTTTACTTGAAAGGTGCTAATTACAACGAAAACTTTACCAAAGTCAAAGCAAATGGGACAATCATTTACAAACATTCGTTTAGCATTAACTCTTATTTCGTCAGTCCCCTGCGTCCAAAGCTAATCTCGTACAACCTAACGAGAGAATTTTCCCCTGAGCGTATGTAGAACGTCCGTCAAATACATCGAATCATGCCCGCCTTTTAGTCAAAGTGACGGAAATCAGATCAAGCCAAATGGAAAGAGTACAAAGCAAATGAATTCTCTTTGTGAAAATTTAATTACAGCAAGCTTTAATCTTTTTTCAAAGTCAAAGGCTGCACTACATATTTGAAGACTGCAAATGAATCTATGAAAGAAATCGCTATGTAAACATTTCGATTTAAACAGTGTAGGTACATCTAAAAACTTAATATGCACCCCAAGGTATATATCCAAATACAGTGTCCCAAATTTGGTAACATCCCTTAGTATGAATGTAAAGAAAATATCGTAATGCATTACCTTTTCATTACTTACCAAAATGAAATTCGACAATTCGTAGCGGTTCAGCAGCAAGTTACTGAATTAGTAGCGATAACTCCCAATATTCAATGTATGGAATATGCTATTTTGAAAATATTTTTTTACCATCAGAAAGAAATTTCTGTCGTATATTATTTGAGTTTCTACATTTCAATACCACATACTAAATTCACGCGACGCCTACCTGATGTCTTTTTTTAACGAAATTTATAACCTAGAAGTATATCTTTAAAGAAAAAATGTATTGGAGCTCAATGAAAATAACACATTTAAAATTTATATTTTTGTAATTAGTATTTTAACTCAGAGTATATGAGGTAGTATTATTTCTACTTTTTCTGAATTCTTTACCACGACCCAGGTTTTGTTGTATTACAACATCTTCAGGTGGGCAACTGACAAAGATACTCAGCATAGATCTTTGCTAATTGCCCATCTTTAGATATTGTAATACAACCAATCTTAGATCGCGGTAAAGAATTAAAATAAAGTAGAAATAATAATACATCACGTATTTTCATTTAATTGTTAATATTGAATTTCTGTAAAATTAACGCCAAATATATTCAATATCAGAGTAAACTAAAAATCTCTAGGCTTATCGGCGAATTGGGTCTCTGTGTATCTACCTAAATTCATAGCATTGAAATGCACAGTATATTCGTTATTAAGAAATTGAATTGTGTTTACAATATGCAATAAATTTTCTTTTTTAAATGTTTTGTTTACCGCCGTAGATTTGATTGTGATCAACTTTTCATTTAACAGGACAATTTATTTACTGCCACAAAAACTTTTGCATTTATGTCAATAATTTTAACTGTTATGCTTCATAATTCTACACTGTTATATAGTAAAGTGAACAGACAAAAGGCAAGATTGTTAAAATTGTCAACCTGAAGACTTTTCTAATTTATGTATTTATTTTCTGCACGTGCTCATTAAAACACAAATGTGCTCAGAGTCGTCAAACTGTAATATTATAATAAGGGCTATATTACATAATTTACTCTTAATTTATATAACCTTTACTTAGTACGGGTAGAACTCGTATCACAACAGTTTCATGAAGGTTCGAGAGTTCCATTTTCTTAAGTTTATACAAAACTTTAAATATTTAAGTGTACCTAAAGCTTCTACTAAAATGCATATTCATTCATTAAAAATGCATTTACTTCATATTTTCCTGTAAATGTTCATTACGATCGGATTTAAATTAAAATAAGCAGGTTGCTGTGACGTACGGACGGTTAAAGAGATGGGTAGAAAGACATGTCGAATTATTTGTTTATAGTAATATAGAAAGCGTTTCTACAATAGAGTAATGATAGAGCTACTATAAAAATGCATTTTACAAATTAAAACTAAATCACTAAGCGTTATCAAAGGTTTATAGTATTCAGACATGAACAATAAAACATACCTAGTAATAGTACTTTATCTTATATAAAACTTCGATTAATAAATTGTCACAACAAATCATGAACTATACAGGAATAAGAAACCAAAATTAATTTTATGAACATTCTGTTGAACAATCACTATAAAGTGGATTAAGAGAAGGAAACGGATCTGCAGTTCAACGAGCTGCTCTACAGACTACAAGGCTAAACTAATCTCGTCGAGTTCAATGCCTCGACACTAAATAACAAAGTCGAGCGCAATATTCTTAGCTAGCAACTCGGAGTAAATCTAATTTTCGTTAAATAAATTTAATCTGAAAAAGGCTTCGCCTTAGGGAAGTGAAGATTTCGTGGGAAGCTAGATGGTCATTTCGACTGCGCAATTACGTCCTTTGTACAAAACTTGGGTCCGGACGAATCCACTTGACAGTCCTTGATACGGCCCCAATACAGCTTAGAGCGTTAAGATTTATTAATGGTCGAAGATTACAGCCAACTTAGCCTGTTATTGACGAAGTGGTGTGTCAAATGTCTTCTAGTATCGCAAGTACGTTGTATTGGCTCATTCTTATATCCTAATTAATTTCAAACAAAATTTGTTATTAAGAAATGTTATGTGAGGATCTTATATTTTATAATTATAAGTAGATCTGATAAAATCATAATTTACCCTCTAATCAAATGTAAATATAAATGCTATCTGAGTGTATTATTTAAACACTAGCTAACCGCCTCGGGGTTGCCCGGGGCAAAGAAGGATTTAAAATAACATTTTTTTTTACACTATTTTTAGATAATATTTGTTTTATTATTCTTTTACTTTACGTATTTATTCCCAACTGCATTACTGTGCCATCCAATCTTGTAACCTAAAATGCTCATAGCTAATAATCTAAAATATAATATACTAGCCACACATCCGAAAATGTTTGTTAATTTCAATGTTGTATGCAATTCTTTCAAATATTTCTTTTATTGCCATACCAATTTACTGAGTTAGAACTGACAACAATCAATTTGTGTATAAAAATCTATTAGCTTTATTCATTCTTATCGCCATTTCATTAGAAGAAACTACCTTCAAAGAGCGGGAGCTTTAAATAAATAAGTATCATGTAGTTTTTCCAATACGTATTTTTAAATTCAACAATATTATTTCTAAGAATATTACCATATTATTAACTTATTTCAAATACATATTTATTATATATACTTATTCATGTCAACAGTCGTAAAGAGATTTTTTTTAAATATAAAAATATTAATACATTCTAAGATACAATGTCTTTCATATTCGCATCCATAACCCTGACTAGATTTATGCAAAATTTCACGTAGATCGGTTGAGTAGCTGAGGTGGAAGGCGAGAAAATTAACAGAAAAAAAAACTAGTTACGATAATAATTTAAACCTGTAATAAAAATGACTACTACAGGTAAATCTACTATTATTAAATAAGACCAAAACAAAAAATATTTTGAAATGTAATATCCAAAAAAATCAAAACGAGATTAGAAAGCATTACTCTTTAAATTCAATAAGTATGCACTATATTCTATTAAATGATGGTTATGGAACATTTTAATACATTTAGTAAAACGAAAAACGTGTGATAGAACCCTTTACAAAGCTTTTTTTTTTATATTTATATTTTTTTACAACTGATATCAAGGAAAAAAAATTGACATTAGTTGGAAAGTTGAATTTCGCCCCACGTACGAGCAGCATAATAATATAGCATTAGGGTTTGCAATTCCGCATTCCGCGTTCCCGCATTCCCTGATTCGCTTATTGAGACCTGCAAAATTCCGCACGAAATGCGAGATCCGCGCGGAAATTCACGAATATAATTTTTTTTATGTATTATATCCATTTCGCGATGTTATTAAAAAAAATCTCAAGTTCTGCAGTCCGTCACTAATCCAGCCCGAGTGCTTTATTGTCCTTTACCCCTCTCTTCGTTCCCTGTGCCTACAACGAACGAAATAACCAACTGAATGAGTGACCGGTGTCGTCAATCATTCAAACAAATATCGTTTATTACTTTAAAGTGTGCGAAAGTGCGAGATGTTGTATGTGCATATTTTTAAAGTAAGCCAACGATCGACAAAAGATTCAAGATGAACTAGAAATGCAAATAAAGAAAACAATATTTGCAGTGTAAATATATCTTAAATTAAAATTTTTAAAAATAATTAAAACTGAAAAGACTGAGTTTGAAAGTAGTGAAGTAAAAGGCAAATACGTATCCCTTGTTCAGAACTATTTCAACACTATAACTCCTACAAGCGTCAAAGCTGAAAGGGCTTTTCTGTAGCCGGATACATCTGTAATCCTATAAGAAGTAGGCAAGGTGATAACACAATAAACACTCTATGTTTTCTGAACTCTTATTTGTAAAACAAACCATAATTTTTTCAATTCATTCTGAAAATAGGTATTTTGTAATTTTAGGCACCTTACCTTAGTTCAGTATTTTTATTCATCTCAATTCTCATTCGTTAATTAATTAACCTAAAAATTTGATTTTATTTTAACCGTAATAAAAGATTAATCTAAATTGTTGTTTTATTTATTTAACTAATTATCAGTTAAACAAGTTATTATTATGTTTTTTGTTAATCTTTAGGGATTAAATCGAGTTTTTGTTTTGTGTATACCTGATATTGGACAGGGAGGTCCGAAATATCTAACTAATGTTAGTACTTCCATATTTTTTCTGTGTTAAGTAAATGCCTAATAGTAGTAACTTATAGGGTCTCTTTGATTTTCTAGTCTATGTTATAATAATTAAAAATATGATTAATAAAAATATGAGATGATGCTATTAGTCGTATTATGTAATTGCAATAATTAAGTAAAGTAGTCATAAGTTACAAAAGCCAATTAGTATCGACGTGTATATTTCTTCAAAGTTTCTAATATTCCAAATAAAGTACTTATTAGCAAAAAGTTACTGCGTGGTTAGTACTATTTTCCAAATATTAAAAAATTATTCAGTTTGTTTTTTTTGTCTGTTTTCATATACCAAGGATGATAAATGTTTATTTGATTTAATAAAACCATTTCATAATTGTGGCATACTTATATACTCATAGGCTGCACGGATAATAATTAATAAAAAAATCTTGCAGGATTCCATAGAAAAATGTGATTTCCCGCAAAATTCCCGCGGGAAAAAATGATGCGCAATTGCAAACCCTATATAGCATGCCATATTTGTGATTCGGTCGAAACTAGAAATCTACTGACTAATCAGTAAAACAGACTAAGAAGAAACTTTAGTAGACGGCGAATAGTTTCAAACTACCTACTAATTGGTTTTGAAAATGCAATGGCTCTTCCTAGTTCCATTAATTGTAAAAAGTTTTTTTTAAATGAAAGAATATTAATATCTTAATTACTCACTTACATATTTATTATGTTTCTTCTTAAATGTTGTAATACTAACAACATTGTTTACAACATACAGTTCTGCAATTATAAATTCTTGACAGTAATAACAATATAACTTTTTTATTATAATTTAACATTCATAAATCCTTTGAAAAGAAAAAAAAAGGTAATATTGTACTATTAAAGATGCGCTGTGCATTTTTGTGCCCTATTTGAACTCTTAAATTAATACAAATTATATAAATCAATCTTGATTTTCTGTAATTTAATTTGCGTTACTTGACTAGACTACAAAATATTTCAGTCACTTATTCAAAGAACTGACGAAAAATAATCCTGTACGCAGACTACTCGGCCGAGTAACAGGTTCACAAGCCGAATAATCAACGGATCGGCTAGTCGACAAAATCCAGGCGGTACATCTCCAGTAGAAACTGTTATATGTGTTATATATATATATATATATATATATATATATATATATATATATATATTACTGGCACGGTAAATGTTGTGTTGTGTTGTGTTATATTTATTACTGGCACAGCAAATGTTATTAACATGTACTTTTATTACACAACTTTATACTAGATGAAGTATCTGTCTGTACCACATAAAACAAAATAAATGTTGTGAAATTAAATACTATAACTCTGTTAAAGTTTAGGGGCTTTCCATTACTTGAATAAGTTCTGGAAAAATCTTTCCAGGTAAAAGTAATTTTCCTAGATGAAGCATAATATTTTTTTAGAAAATATTTATTGTAAAATTATTTTTTGGGCATAATTTCAAATTTTGAACCGGCACAATTTTGTAATGATTAAATCTGTTTGGTTCATCTACAAATTTATGTATAGTGTTCAGCTCATCTTAAAGATATCTATACCGTTCAGATAACGACAACCGGTTAATAAGCATGGTTATATTTTTCCAGCCGTTGTTAGTAGTTATGTATACGTGATCAAATGTTAGAATCATTTTGATTTATATCTGCATCTGTACATGTATTATATCTGTAACTGTATCATTCATTGCGATTTGATAGAAAAATAAACGGACACAATTTATTTTTATTATGTTTTGCCCACATATCTAAACGTATATTTATGTGTAGTGAGTTTGCCTAAAAGTAGTTGCAAATAAAGAAAAAGAATTGATAAATCCAGTAAGATAGAACGATATTCTCATGTTAATAATTCTATACCCACTGTATAATAAAAAATGTTTTATGGGACAAAATAATATCTCATACGAGCTATTTTTTAATAAAAATTATTTCATCAATTATTGCAAATAATTTATTTGCAGTTAACTTGGCAAAACATTGCCTAGATTAATTCCCGTAGGTGCTTATACAATAGGATTGTAAACACTATCACAATCTTAGAGCAATAAGAAAGAGCAGAGTAGGTGAATGAGAAGTTTGACAAAAATCTCACTGTTCACTTTCAAGTATGCGTGTATACTAACTTTATTAGCTAGGTATCATGTAAAATATAAGATATGTGAAACTTTTTTGCGTAATAATTTATTTTTGGGTGATGTCGCCGGGTGATTTTCCTATATAAAACATCGATAACAGTAGTACATAAACATCAATAACTTGCAACATTTGAAAATAATGTAAAACCACAAGAAAATACAAATATATAAATAAAGAGTAATTTCGCTAAGGTCAAAAAACAGTGATTTTAATATTTAACTAGCTATCTAAGTACAGGTGGGATAATATATTGTCTTCTTTTTCTTATGTTGCTGTTTATTCATTATCAGTCTTGGGCAATAGTTAAGATTGATATTATGACAGTAACGACTTCACGTATTCAAAATTTAAATTTCCATTCGAACACTTCAACCTAGTGAACTGATTTATTTCATGAACGCTTCATCGTTTATTGTCACCTATTTCATAGCTTTTGTACCTAATCTGTACGCCCCTACCGGAGAGACAATTAGATGAGCGAATCTGAAAACGCATTTACATTATCAAGGTGGCCGTATAGGGCTACGATCATTTACAACTAGTTCAAATCAATTCACAGGTTATGGTCCTTACCCAGACCTAACTGAAAACCAACGACATTCGTCGGCAGGATTCTTTTAAACCGTGGACACAATAAGCACAAGCCATATGCAGCCGTCATAATAGGCATCTGCATTCTTAACTTCGAGTATTAAGTGCTAAAACTGAAAAACAACCGGATTTATGTAAACAACGACTGGAAAATTAATAATTGAGACTACTGGCTGTTATTTCAACATAGCATTCAGTATTATCACATAACAGTTTTAATTACTAGGGTTCTATTAAAAGATACATTTATTAAATTACTTACCTTGTTTATCAAAAACACCAATAATAAATTTTTATAAAAGTTTAGTAAATTAATTTTCTGAATGTCAGTCGAATATTGGAGGAATGAGGAAAGTTCTTCCTAATTAGGTACTAAAATACGGTTACTGCGAAAATAAAATGATGGTGCTAAAACTTTAATTTTTAATTTATACAAGTAATGTTGCAATTACGTACTTCGAAAGAAAAAAACTCTTACAAGATCAGTTACGTTTTCGTCCGTCCGTCCTTCTATCACCGGTTTACAGAATTTGTCAGAAACCGTTTGAAGCAAGAACTTAAAATTCGAAATAATGATAAGGGCTATTAACTAGCGTATATTTCAATACATATAGGTAACACTGAAAAATGTTTATCTATTAATTTTAGAAAATGCAAATGAACTTGACTATTTTTTAATTTCATTGATCGATAATATCGATAGTTGACATACAAAGTTATTCAAAGATAGATCTTAAGATATTATTAAAAATGTCCGAAAACGTTTTTATTTTGATTTAGATGTGAACTTTCAATCTTTTTCAAACATTGCATTACACGAGTTTAGCAGATTTTTTATACGAGGTTACCTGGCATTGTAGAAATTTCCAAAATGTTGAAGTCGTTCAAGCGCTACGATACTAATTGAATGCACTTCTCTTATTCGAGCATCGAATTTCGAAATCTAAAAGTTTCAAAATCTTGTGATCCTGACTAATTTTTCAATGTTTATGAATTAAATCCTTGTAATCCCAAAATTGATACCGCGATCGAGACTGCACAATTAATTAATCATATATTTTTATTTAACAAATTAAAATTTAATTCCTATAATTTTTATTTCCGTGCTTTACATAGATGCACAGCCGCCATCATCTACTCTGTACATGCACCCCGATCTAATTTAAAAAAACTTAACCGAGTGTTTAAAACTCCCGTTGGCGAATGGCTATTCGATTTGTTCTTTCATTTCATGTATCATGTGAGTACTAATTAAAAAAAACAAATTCTAAGGATTTCAATAACATTTTTTCCGAATTTTATGTAAAACAGTTAGAGTCAGAGATATTGTTGAAAATATCATGCCATTTTCCTCAGAACCCGTTTGATAAAATTTCTAAATATATAACAGGCGATATATGAACAAGATCAAAAATAATATTATTACTTGTGAATATTTTAAAGGAAACACTATGTGGCCTTGAATTTTTGTACGTATCTAATTGTGCAAAACAGCCTCACAACAAGTTCTACTCCTACTCAAAAAAATTTATTTGTATTTTAACTTCGTTTTCTTCATAATTACTGACTACGAAATTTCACTAACTAGTGACGTACACATAACGTAACTGCGCAAGTAATGTTAATCAAACAATGCGAGACGCAAATTAATTTAAACTGTTAACGCCGATAGAACGAGCCAGTGGTGCGCAAGAATCAATTAAATTAATATCCCGGCCTGCACAGCTTGCGGCTGCATCACAAGCGATATTGCAATACAACGCCCATACGCTGCACGTACCAATATGGATATTGATTTTCTAAACTATGTTCTAAGTAAATTATGGTCGTGGCAAAGTATTTATCCGCAAACATTATTCATATAAAGGAAAAATTGTAAACTCAAACATCAATTTTGTTGCTTTTTTAATTGTAAAACGTTAGTTTCTTTAAAGAAATGCGAGAAATAAACATAACATTTATTAAACTCTTTCTTCTATTTAAATTAAACGAAGCATAGGAAACTAAATACACAAGTGGCAAACTTATTGCAAATAACAATCTCTTACGGCCAACCGCGAAGCGACAAAAGAGAAATATTAATACGGTGGTAAATTGTTATGATTGATACGGGCAATGGGAGGCAAATAGGAACTTTACATAAACGAATAGTACGTAGATGGAAATCAAATAACTTTAATGAAATATAAATATGCAATGCAAGAGATGTATCAGTGATGTGTGCAAGAGATGTATCAAGTTTTATGTATGCTTTTATGTATTGGAGAAATTAATCTACTTGTTGCAAACTGTCAATAAAAAAGTACGGGTTACTTAAATTGAAATAGTTGTAATATTTTCATAAACGGACTTACAGACAGCTGAACATATGGACGTGTTATTACGAAATTATGGGAATTCCGTTTTTCATTGGCTACAGAACCATTTAGCTACGGAACCTTGAAAATTATCTCATGTGTCATTTATTGCAATGCAACTCATTCATGTTTTTCGATAATCATACACCTTTACTTCTGATGGTATTTTAAGGTCTTAACTATTGCATGTGAGCCCAAAATCACATTTTCATTCACTTGTTTACCGTGCATAATGGTATTAGCTAACTTGTATTAATCTCATGAATAGTTCAAACTAACTTTTCAACTATTCACAGTTTTTCAAGTTTTATTGAAATTAATTCACAAATATCTAGAAAAAGCGTGCTTTAAGAATTTGAAATATAAAATCTGCTGATGCTGACACATAGATTTACATATAGTTCACGTTATTTTTAAAATAAATAGTAACGTTACAATCCAACCTCCCTTTGCTTACATTTTGTTCTCTCGATTATCGTCATCCATGAACAACGTTCTCATGGAAATTTTCCGGTCATATAAAGCGAAAAATTCAGAATGTCACAGTCGAATATACTTCTCGAATATCGAAAGGATACTTCAGATCAAACACCAGAACACTGAAAGTCGACGATATTTACTTTGTTTTGTAAGTACTCATATACTAAATCGTAATGCATTGACGTTAATCCTATAAATATGTGTACGTCGTTGATTATTAGAACAGGTAGTAAAGTACTGAAGAAATTTATGGTTATTGTCATTTCATGAATACGTCTTTAAATTTGCTACCATACGGGGGCAATCCAAAAAACCTAATGATAACAAAATCGGGGTTACATTCGAATCTATCCTCTATATCAAAAATTAAATTATACCACTGGATAGCTAAAGGATCAAAAAATTCATTACGATAAGCGAGAACAGTGACGCATCGCGCGCGGTGGAGGAGGAAGCGCCGCCATTTTGAGGTTATTTTGCTGCGTATCGAGATTTTCAATTAGTATAACTTTTTATTCGGAAAAGCTACGATGTTCGTTTAAATCTATCGATTGTATATAAAACATTAGTTTAAAGTAGTGACAGTGAATATAATAAGGTGTTAGAATAAACAAATATTATCAAAAATATGTAATGTCGGCCTATACGCGTCGAAAAGCCAAAACCAAATACAAAGATCGTATACGGCTGGAAAGGGCTTCTCAAGAACAATCGAATGGTAATAATAAAACACCATATGACCGAGTCAAGTAGTGCCGGGAAGGTAAAAGAATGAATGCGGTCGAGCGGATCAACGACGGTCCCAGTACATTTGCAGCTGGAGCGGTTGAAATCATAATTTTACTGACGTAGATTTGTCCAGTTGAGTATTCTTGTCCAGTAGAGAATTCTTGTCACCTTTCATTAAGTGTCTTCAGTATAACAAAGAAGAAGTAGGATAGAAACACAAAAAACCAAAGGCACAACTTTATGAAACTACATGTTATTGATGTGCAACATGAAAGTTTACAATTACATTTTAATATTCCATCTTCAGGGAGGTTAATGTCCTTTATCGCAATTCCTAAGAACATACCAGTCGTATCGCGCAAGCTGCTCGAATTTTAATGGCGGAGGCAGATATTTAGGAGACAAGTTTATTAGATTTCTGTCAATGCATGTCGTTCAAACTAAAGTTTGTAATTATTAGTAGTCACGGCCGTGTGATGGTATTTGAAGAAGCTTAAAATTTTAGAAGTAACGTAATCTATTTATTTAGTAATCTATTTAAGCGGTGTATTTTAGTGAATAGCGTGGCTTTCTTTCTTGTTAGTGAATAGCGTGGCTTTATTACTATCATGATTTCGAATTAAAACACTGTGAAGAGCTATTTGCGATTATAAGAGGATTCGTTTCACCGGGTTGGTAACACTTGTTACCAACTGGGTGAAACGTTGTTACCAACCGGTTCTGTAGATTATCCAAAAATCACCAGCAGCATATTTTTGAATTCAGCAAGAAATTTAATTTCCCAATTTAACCGTTTAAATGCCGATTCAATAAGCAATAAATCGGTTAGTTATACTTATAAATATATGTGTTATTTATACTTATATGTGCTTTATACTTATAGGTGCTTTATACTTATATGTGTTTAATATACTTATATGTGCTTTATACTTATATGTGTTTAATATACTTTATACATATATGTTCTTTATACTTATATGTTTTTAATATACTTATATGTGCTTTATACTTATATGTATTTAATTTAAGACACAAACAAAACTTCTTTGGAGAATAATTTTATAATTTATAAATTCATTCTGATGAAAACATTTTACGGAAATGTCTCTCAATACATTTTTGATATATTTTCGAAAATTAAATTTCATTTTTAAATTTAAAATTGAATTTAACTTTTTAAAATTTCTGGTTGCTTCCCACTGCATAAATAATAAATCCATAAATAAAACAATAGGAAAATAACTATATTAGGTATAATTAAAAGATTTAATTAGAATTTAAGATCACACCTTGGCTAAGTTGTGATTTCAACCAATTTTGGTGTTGCTATTAAAGTAAATTGGGTTAGGAATTAAAGAAAAGAATTATAAAAAATTTAGTAAAAACTGGGGATCAAATTCTTTAAGAATAGCTCTCGCAAGTCTTCTTTTTTTGTTCTCACTAAGATTTTGTTTTTCTGTGTAGGCATTGGTTAGTAAAATTTTAAATAGAGAAATTATAATTTTCTTCCTTTTGTTTCTGATGCATGCTTCCTGGTATTCCTTATCTTTGAGCGAGGTCTTCCCAAAAGATAAAAAGGTGCACTTTTTTGAACTCTTAACATCTTTACATCATTCCATAAACAGTACTCCCATCTTTAGTTTTATTAAAGTTGAGACCCCAATCTTCTTGAAGTTAAGTCTAAAAAGACATGCTCATTGCCAAAGAATTTCTTGCCATATTTTTTTGCATTTTTAATTATAGCTATTTATTGATGATTGGACTATATTGGTCCGGATTCCAGGTTTTTGTGATCTCCTTTTCTATGAGGCCATGAATATTATCACCTTGATTTTCGGTGTGCCCTTTTATCAGATATTTATGTGTGATCGATTAAATATTTAGATGGATAACTACATAAAGATACAGTGCTATTAAAAATTATTTTTATTCTGGCCATAGCAATTGTCAGAAAAAAGTACTAGGTTATGACCATTGTCATGTAATGACTCCGCTAAAAGCTTCTTAAAAATCTTCAGCAAGCAAGAAGCGAATTCTTTGGCGTCACGTTTAGCATCAGTTTCGTTCCAAAAGAAACAGTGTACATCATCATATGATTGTTTCGAGTCGCCTTCAACTTTTTTGTTTAAAAACGCGACTGTAAATTATAACTATTCATTTTTAATTTGTAGTAGAGTCGTGAGATATCTCCTCCAGGAGATTGCAGAACGGTATTCTTTATATCTTTTTCATGTTGATGTTCGTGCTTCTCTTGATGGCTCAATATTTTTTTCCAAATGGGCATCATAAGATTCTTGGAGCGATACTTTATGTTCAAGCATCGACTTGTTATATTGCAAGCATAAAGCGCACTGATCTTTTCGCGGACTGAAAAATGATATATTATATTCTTTTGTATATATCTTATAAAATATTCAATATTCACCAGTTGGTTGGTTGGTTATTTTTTTCTTCAGCTTCCTCAAACTGTTTGAAAAGATCTAAGATCATTTTTCCGTCATCGTTGTATTTTCGAGAGTACATGTGGCCCGCGGCTTGTTTTTATGCGGCCCGCGACGCATATTTTAAAATTTAAATCTACAGTGTAAAATAATCAGAAAATAGTTTTGGATACCTATAAATAATTTGGATAATAGAAATCTTTCTCAAAATATTATATATAATTCAGTTATTTTTAATCTAGTAACATTCCATTCGCATGACATCATTTAAAAGTGAAGTTATCTTTATATTATTGGGGGAATTCCCGGAAAGTATTTTGTTTACAAAAGAAGTCTGTAAGTAAGATGTTTATGTTAGTATTTGTTTGTGTCCGTATTAGTTAAACTTGTGCTTTCATTAAGTTCGTATCACTGCCGCTTTGAATTTCACACGTTATTTAACAAGTAATTGTGAATTTCACAAGTATTTAACCAGCCGGTTTGAGAAAAATACTTAAAAAACTTCATTATGTCTACGAAGAAGCGAAAATTAAGTGATGAACATCGTACATTTAATGAGAAGTGGGAACTCGACTATTTTATTTGCAATAACAATAATAAAATTCAGTGTATGATTTGTATGCAAGTTATGTCTGTGAGTAAAGAATATAATGTTAAACGTCATTATACTACTTTACATGAAGAAAAATATAAAAAACATGTCGGTGAAGCCAGAAAAATTGTTGTGGCTGAGTATAAGAAGAAACTAACGCAGCAGACAAGTTTTTTTTTCAAAAATAAATACAGACAATGAACAACGTTTGGCTGCTTCTTATGAAGTTTGTTTGCAATTAGCCAAAGCTAAAAAACCAATCAGCGACGGAGTTTTTATAAAAAAATGCGCAATTGCCATGGCTTATCGCTTTATGCAGCCGAAATTGGCGGAAAAATTTTAATCTGTAACATTATCTCACCAAACAGTTGCGCGACGAATAGATGATATGGGAGAATTTGTTTCGAAAAAAATATGTGATTACATTGTAAACTGTGAATATTATTCATTATGTATGGACGAAAGTACCGACCAAACAGATATCAGTCAATTAATAATTTTTATTCGCTGCATTTCAAAAGATTTTTCGATCACGGAGGAAATGTTAAATTTAGTGCCGCTACATGGATCAACTAAAGGCAGCGATATCTTTCAAGCTGTTAACAAAACTGTCATAGAATACGGTGGGTTTCAAAAATGTTCTTGTATTGTGACCGATGGAGCAAAAGCTATGACAGGAAACGTTAGGGGATTTACGGGACATCTAAAACAAAATGGCATTGATTGCCCATTAATCCATTGTATCATACACCAAGAAACCTTATGCGGAAAATCCTTGCGCCAAATGAATGTCATGAAAATAGTTGTTAAAATAAGAAATCTTATTAGAGGCGGAAACAAAGCTTTGAGTCATCGTAAATTTCGCAATTTTTTAACTGAAATTAACGCAACCTATGGGGATCTGCTGTTATACTCATAAATCCGATGGTTGAGTGCTGGTCAGTGCTTGCAGCGTTTTTTCGATTTACGGAAAGAAATTCCCATATTTTTTAAAAATGAAATAAAATCTGACACTACTGATATGGAAACTAAAATGCAAGATCCTGAATTTCTTGCTGATCTCGCATATTTGACTGATATGACACAACATTTGAACGAATTAAATTTAAAATTACAAGACAAACAACACAATATAGCCAACTTGTATGGATATGTGATTGGATTCAAAAATAAACTGATATTGTTCAAAACGTCACTGGAAAAAAATGATTTTTCTTTTCTTCCAAGTTGCGAAGAACATGAGAAATTTTTAAAGATGCAACTTTTCTGACCACCTGAAGTACATCGACGAGGTAATTTTTGAATTTAAGCAGCGTTTCGCAAATTTCAAAAAATTAGAGAGCGATTAGTCTCTTTTTACGAATCCATTAACGATTCAAATCGAATCCGTAAAGACTGATTACCAGTTGGAATTATGTGACGTACAGGCAGGCCCCTTTTACAAGTGTAGAACAGAAACTAGAATGAATTTTTTTAAGATCCTTGGCGATCGTTTCCCCAAATTAACAAATTTAGGCTTGAAAATGGGATCAATGATGGGTAGCACTTATTTATGTGAAAGCGCGTATTCAACCATGAACTTTATAAAATCTAAGTACAGATCTTCACTGTCAGATAAGTCACTTCTTCATGCAATGCGTCTGGCAACAACGAATGTTGTTGATATCGATGTGATTGTTAAAGATAAATTAAGGAAGAACCAATAAACGTCCAAAGATATTATTACCCTGTATTTTATTTTACTTCAAATTAAAAGTATTTTTTTCTGCGGCCCTCAAGCTTTTGTAGTAAATTTAATTAGCCCGCGAAGGTATGTAGTTTGGACAGCCCTGTTTTAATGCATTATAATGACAGGTAATAACACATTATGTTAATTTTTTTTTTCAAACAAAGAAAGACTCAACTGACACAATCTGTCATGAGTCGCTGTTTGAGGAAAGCAAGATGAGAGATCGCATAAAAGTGAAAGAGACCGATATATAGCTGGGACGGCAACAGCGCCTAATTTAAAAATCATTTAAAAGGTAGACGATAGATGGCGCTGACATAAGCCTGTGTCAATACGTACCTCAACTTTAATTTAAGTTCTAATATGTCAGTATTTCTTTAAGACGGCTATATGTCCCGTTTGAAAGTAACCCCACGTAACAAATAATCTTGCAAGAATGGGAAGCGCGCAAGTTCAAAAATGAGTTGCACGATTATTTTTTATTAATTGTATTACTTCGGTCAACTTGAATCCACCACTAATAATGTAATTCAGAAGGTTTTCGTATTAAATATTCGTTGAAAATTTATATGCTATCCGTTTACATTGTTTTACGTTTGACATGACGTTGTTGAATTAATCAGTATGTAAAATCATTGTAGTACTAATACTAGTACCAGACACTACACTTGTTCTCACTTTAAGTCGATAGTACAAGTGCTAGAATAGAGTTATTAATGAATCACATTGTTGTAAACTGAAAAGGTCAACGTTTTATAAAAAATATGTTATTGTTCAGACGAGAGTTTCATTTAGTTCTTTCTATAACCCCTACTAGCAACGTTCGTAAGCCGAGATTGTTAGGCTCGACTTCGCTGCCTAATGTAGGAACTTCCGAGAAACTGAAGCCAACGAGATAATCATCACTTTATAAAGAGTGAGTCGGTGAAGTAAGTCGTGGAACTTGTAAATGGATCTTCTAGTTTCGTGCTCCTTATATAATTAAGATTTAGAAGCAGAGCGAGGACTATATGGTTATTTTTGATATTTTTAATAATATAATTGTTTTTAACAATTCGTAGAAAAAACACAATAATATTAACACAGTAAAACACAGCAATTAGTTACATTAAAATATATAAATTAATAAATAAAATTGGGACTACGAATGTTGAATGAGACAAATTGCTAGATTTTTACCTTTGAACTTTTAATGTTACCTCTCGTATTCGTGTAAACGTGTCTTTATTCTTCTGCTTACGTTCCTTAAAATAATTAGAAATACAAAACACTATTTATATGAAGCACTCGTGGAACATTCATAATATTTTATTAAACACTAATCACCTACATTATCAAGATTTAATACTGATTTGGTATGATTACTCAAGACACTAAAAGATTAGGATTCTGATTTGAATGTAGAAAAGGACAATTATGAAACACATAGTACGCGTGTATTTATGTATTTTTTTTATTTTTATGTTCGGTCACGTCCACAGTAAATCAATACTTCAATCTAGTACTCAACTAAAATAGATAAATTTCTAAAATTCATGACATACGTATGATCATGATATTTTGTCTTCACTCTTTCTATAGGAAAGGTTATATATCACTACTATAGAAAACCATACCTTAAATTTTACTACTATGGAAAGACGTTCCTCAAATTATAAGACTACTATTTGTCAAGGGTATACTAACGAGGTGGCCCCTTATAAATATGGCGATGATCTGATGTTGAGATTCTGTGATCTTGGTGTTGATTGGATATCATATGGAGTTCGTCTGTCAGCATCCCACAGTGGTCGGCGGCAAGCTAAGGGCAGAGCCAACGGTGGTCGCCTTTTTTCTGTGGTGCGGGGTGCGGGACCTGCGGGGTACGCGCCATCTTTCTCGGCGATGTTCCGTCTCTGTCGTCGCGTCCTGTCTTAGCTTGGGTGTTTCACTCTCTTTCGGTTGGAGTCGTGTTATGTATAAAAGGGGGAGTCATTCCATCGAAAGTATTCAGTATTCAGTGTTCACTACTCATTCACTATATTCAATAATCGACATCTGGGACTACAATCAGCTTCCGTCCTCCTCATCATCATCAGTACTGCCTCAATACCACTTCACCGTGTTTCAAGATATTTGCTACGAGTAGTCATTACATTGCAAAATAACTACACCATCGACCAGATGAGGGTTCGATGATGTGTTCAGAAGATGACTAATGTAGCTCCTTAACGGATTGTTGTAAACCAACTATGATTCATCGACCATATGATGCCTTCCAAAGTAGTCAAAGAAGTTTTACTTCATCCGCGTGTAAACTTTTTTTACATTAAAATTAAATGCCACATTTTTGGCCTCTTTTTCATTTTGTCTATGTTTTTTGTAATGAAGTGACGGTACTAACCAAGTGAAGTTTTTAATGTTTAATTGATAGTAAAATAAAAAAAATTAAGATGGTTGCTAATGGTCGTTTTGTGAGGGTTGCTTTGTGAAATTGGGGTCGAAATTTTTTACTTATTTAAGATTTTTTACTGTTTGGACGTATTTTTGTTATATTTTTTGTCCAAATACGTTTTCTTTTTAATAAGAAAACCTTCGTTTGGTTTAGTGTGATATGATTTTTATTAGACTATATTCGCAAACAGGAATATTGCAATAGCACCAATAATTTCGTCATAATGATGAAATTTTTAGGCACAACTGGAGTTTGGAAAGAAATACGCTAAAATTTAAATAACTTGGAGTTTAGAAAGAAATACGCTGAAATTAAAAAAAACTCCTAAACTATAAAATTTCGTTAACATTTCAACAGGTTAAATCGATACGTGTGTAGGTCCTCCATCACACCGTACTGGCAGGGCAATCCTCAGTAAAACAACTGTATAATACGTAAGAAGACGTATATTTCTGTGCATTTAAATTCTGCAAGGAAAATAAACAACTGAACAATCTTATTAACTGAATAACTATAACAAATATACCGCTTCATAAATGATATAAAAAAAATCTTCACAATTCCCAAAATTTTACAAAGGCTCCTGATCCTTTTTAATTGTAAAAATATTATTTACAATTGTAACATAATTTTACCTACTACTTTTTTATTCATAACCTTGCTACTACACGTTTAAAGTAATCTTAAAGCGTTAACAAGGTCGGATTTGGTACGGTGGACAAATCCGCGAACCAAACCGTATCACTATAAATTAAGTGTTAAAACTGAACTCAACAAAAAATATCTATTTTTATATAATATTATTTTATTAGAAGTTTAAATATATATAGTAGATTTTATGTTGATCCCAATGTTATGGTTCGTAACAAATAAGTAACACAGATATATTAATAAAACCTTTATTTTTTAATTATTTAAACGCCTTTATTTTTCTACAAACTAATTAAATAGCTCAAAAATGACAGAGTTCTTGAATAATAGAAATCCATTTATGACACCATCCAATAATTGTTTGTTAAATTTATTTGATCAACTCGGCTTACATGAATTTTCAAATCGAGTAACTCTGACGAATTTCCCAGTTGGTCCATCTCTAGCCAGCGTTGCGATTGGACTAACGACAGCTGGTCCATAGACTATCTGTACTTCATCTATGAATTAGTTCAATCCGAATGTCCACACCAGCGTATTTGGTTCGAAACGAACTTAAGTTCGATGTGCACACCATCGCACTTCGCGGACTTGAAATAATAATAATTATGTTCGTCGGACGACTCTCCACACGACCGGATTCGGTTCGACCAGAGACAAAATCCATGATCCGCCGTACCAAATCCGATCGTCTATTAGGGGTTTTAAAAACACTATCGATAGAAGTAATAATCTATAAGATATAGAATGATTTTCCTACATGTTGGAGAGTTACATTTATAAGGAAAATTTTCGAATTATAATTTATGAACGCACAACGTAGGAATTGAAAGAGACGACAAAACGATTCAATCGTATTAATCGTTTAATAGATTCATTATTTTTATACGCCACTTGAGCACTGATTCCAGTCTGACTTTGATATTATTGTAGGGAAATAAAAATCGTATTTCTCTTTTAAAAATGAAAGTTAATGGTTTACTGTCATTAAAAAGAGAGGAGTTCTTTTCCTCTCAAGCAACATCCTGATAGCTATGTATATCAAGTGCATTAATAGATTTCTTTAAGACCCCAAAGGTCCAACACATATGGGTTTTCGTTGTTTATAAGCTCCCAAATAAGTAACCGACCGATCGAATTTTAAATATGTTGAAACAAGTCAATGTTACAGAAACTAATAATATTTTTAAATATTTCTAGAGCTATCTTTCAAGAAGCTATTCCTTTCAAAATTTCCTTTTAAACATAAAAGGTAATTCTGAAAGGGATACACAAGCATTTTCTTTCAAAATTATCAAATTTTTATATTTATTTCTGATGACATACTGAATACGTTGGTTGTAAAATTATGTTTAATTTAAATATGCCTTCAACTTTAACTCGATTTCAAAAGGTTGTTTCTCGAATAGTAAATTACTTGATATAGAAGACGATAATAAGTTTAGGCACAGTGATTGTACGTACAATTTTAGAATATAACTATTGTTCACAAGTTTACTAAATAGTTAATTTGTACGCTGTGAACTATGTGAAATATGTGAAATAAATTTATACGATGTTTAGGTGTTTTTTATTATTTTAACGTACAATCCAAGAGTCTTTTTTGACAGTCTTCCACTATTCCTCTTTATTCTATAAAGACTCCATGTCCTACTACGAAATCACGGTGAGAATTTCCTATGCACACTGGTAAAAATACAGTTTTGCAATAGAAAAGTTTTTATAAAATTAATAAAACCTTTACTTCACACAAGACCACAAACTTAATTTTCACCATTTAAAACATGTAACAATATAATAACTTTATTTAATACACAAATAAAAAGTTTTCTCCACCCATATTACAGAAAATTTCTTGGCACCGAAATTTACAAAATCTTTAAAAGAATTAGTTGAATAACTTTTAACCGAGTAGTAAGAATACCATATAATATTGAAATAGACCAATTCAGAATACCACTTTTTGTATCAATATCATATCTATAAATTGCTGATAATTAAAATGTAATTAAATTTTGATGTATCCCCTTGGGTTCCTGTACACTAACTGCATCACAAAAGTTAAGACTAACTATTTTAAACTGTTGAAGGACTACCTTACAAAAAAACTTTAAAAGATATAGAAATAGAAAAACTACTATGTATCATTATCCATAAAATATAGCGGTTAAAACTCATAAATAAGACTCAGGTGCCTTTGCGGGACATCGCAACAAAACGGTTTCCGTATTCCACTTTAAGGAAATATAAGTTATATTCAAACTTATATTTCTATTGTAACTAAGCGTATTTATTTTAACGACCTATTTTCGTAAGTACAAACATCTTTAAATAAATGTTTAATAAAAAAACATATGTCGTGCATATTATTTTTATGAGGTTTGACAATAGATACAAAGTATTTTCTTTAAAATTGACGCTTCAAAAGTGAATGTCTGCAATCTCATCATTACGATATAGTTATTTCGTATTCATAAATTAAATGTTTCTTGTAAGTACAAGAAAATGTAAACGTTAAAATACGATTGTGAAACTACGACTAATATTAATATCACTTTTCCAATGTCACTCACCACACTCGATCACTTTTCATTAAGAACTTTCATGTTTTCGAGGTAACATTCGGATAATATGATGAAGATTGAAGATCATAACTAATCGTGTATTGAATCAAAATGTCGAAAGTTCAAGAAGCCCCGTTCTTCCACCAAAAAAACAGAACTTTTAAAAATGTAAACAATTAGTTTTAAAATTTCTTTTTTTTCGATTTAAATGTTTCTTATCGTCTATCTACTTTTAAAACGTAATATTGAAGGTTTTGAATCTATAGAAACTTTAATCGCCGTATCATATTTATTATAAGCTATGGGACATGGGACATGTTTGCTTGCAGTTATAAACTATCAGTCTCGGCAGAAGAACAAAGCCGCATTCCACGCCGGACCAAATGAAAGTATGATGACAGCCAGTAATTCATTGCGAGATGACGGTTTGAATTATCGGTACATAAATGTAACGTGGCGCTTTGTCAGAGCTGCCTACTCTATTTATTGGAACATAACGTTACAATACAGAGGACGATACGACATAAACTCAAAGGTACATTTTAGTAAAACCATTCAACAATATATAAAATGAATGAGCGACTTATTACCGTTAAGAATGTTTTATCAAACATCACGTTAAACTGGGAAAATATTTTACAGAAAAGAGAAAAATTTTTAAAAATGTTTTAAAATTAAGCCGTTAGTTAAATTCGTAGTAGAAACTTCTCAAACTTCATTGATGTTCAATCATAAATTAACACGATTGAAGACAATCGCTATAATATAAGTATACTTTATTCAGTAAATATTGACCAAATTATTTCGTTCATCCCAAGTTACTAGTTCTTTAGTAGATAATGTTCAGTCAATAAGCAAGTAGTTTTTTTTTGCAGCAAAGTCAAAGTAATGAAATATTTATGAATGTATTCTGTAAATGAAGCTTTCTGAACGGAAGACCAAGTTTTTTCCGTATGGTATATATAGTATAAGCTTTTGCCAAGTTATTCTACTGCCTTATTTAATTTAACTGGTACACAAGTGTCTCGTCTAAACGTGAATGTTACATTGGCTGATTTGTTTTCATTCGCCTTAATCCGATAATTCTTTAACCAAATAACGACACTATCTAGTCCTTCTTGTAGCATTTTTGCTGCTATTTTGTTGCGTGAGGTTAAAATGGCTGTATCATCAGCGAAAGCTCCGATGATGATTAATGGGCATGTGGCAAATCTAAGGTGTAGAGTATGCAGAGAACTCTACGCAGAACACTTGCTGATATTGAGCACAAGTTTATCCCTTTATTTCCTCATTGTACATGAAGTACCTGTCTATTAGAAAGACTGACTACGATGGCTTAAAAATATGCGGCATGCTTGCTTTAATTTCGTATAATAATCCATCATACCACACGCGGTCAAAAAAATAAAAATTGCGAGTAGGAGTAAAATATCGAATATCTTAAGAGTGCAATACTTCAATAATTCTGCAAAACATTAAATTCAAACTATGCGTTGAATTTTGTCTTTCCATATTTTTATTGAGACTTGAATTATAAATATGAAATACAATTTACCTTTTTACCCTTGTAGCCACTTTACTTAGAGACTGCTGGTGTTGTAATGCAGAAATTTGACATGGCCATACATATTACAATATAGAGAAAAACAACATATATTTATATATATGCAAGTATATATACATATAAATATATATATATATATATATATATTACTACAATTTTTTTCGTTCTTTCTAAAATACAAATCTTGATAAAAACAATCAATAATAAAATTAAAATACAAAGGAGTTAGATTTTATTATAATGGCTTAAAAAAAACGACTTGCGCTACAAAAATAGATGAAGTAGCACCACGAATCGCAACACCCGCATCAACCACTGTCCCGATGTCTACAGGTAACATATTAACCATTATGTCTGAACTGGCGGCTATGCGTGTCGAAATGTCGGCTATGCAGACCGATTTTCAAGTTTCCTTGAATTTCTTTGCTACAAAATTTGACGACTTCGAAAAACGTATAAATAAATTAGAAACAAAATTAAAGATGAGGTAATCGAAGCAGAGGTCAATAGGACTCGTGGAAATGCTGCAGCCTTGCAGACGCAAAATTGTGAACTGAATCAGCATAAGAGCCTCTATAATCTTGAAGACTGTGGTGAGGTGGCGCTGGGCATCGTGCGCATAGCGGCTATTGCGTTGCCGCCGCACGAAGTCGAGTCGGCGCGTCGAGTGGGAGCGCCGCGCGAGGATCGTCGGGCCCTGTAATTCTACGTTAGGCCCTGTCTACGTCACAATCCATGCACGATACCTAAGTTGAAGCCGTTCGCAAGCTTCGGGGAGTGAACACCATCCAGCTCGGATTCTCCGCAGCGTCGCATCGATTGTTCCTCGTAGAACATCTCTCTCCTTTCTACAAATACCTCCTACGTCGAGCCAAGGAGAAAACCCGACAAAACTCGTTCGCCTTTGTATGGACACGCAACGCACAAGCCGTATATAAAAATAAAGACGATCGCCGACCTAGAATCTCGTTGTTAAATATTCATTGTTCTCAATTATTTTCAATCGTGCCTTAAAGATAAATTGTATTTTATTTATTTTTTTTTATTTTTGTATCTATTCTGTTATAGCTTTATGTATATTTTATTATTCATTTATATATTTATTTCAACCATTATGTTTAGTTGGGTTTTACATATACTTATTGTTAAGAAGGTATTCATTACATTTTTTTAAATGTCGTTCTTTAAATTAGAATCCTTGAAGTGCTACCAATTATGATAGATTTGCAACTTATTTCATAATAGATGGAATATATCCTGTTATATGGCCACCGTAGTCTCTTTTGGAAAAAGTTATTTTACCCTGGGTCATTTAAATGCTAAGTCTTTGTGGACAGACCATGATGAGTTATAAGCAGCGATAAAAGAGCATGATTTAGACATGCTGGCTATAAATAAAACGTGGATTTCACGCGGTTGTGTGGACTAACATTACCGTACATCCTTACCATGATTACCAAAATTGTGAATCTATCGCTCACCTATTCTACCTATCCTGAGGTGTAGAAAAAAGCAGTTGTTTTCTCAATAGGCAAGAAAAGTAGTATGCAATCTTTTAGCGATCTTTTCCCCATAGGCATTCTACCGGTAATGTCTAAAATCATAGAAAAAATTGTTTGTAATGAGTTTAAAAGATTTTTAGAATCCATCGAAGCACTTCCCCTTACCAGTCAGGTTTCCGTGGTCAACATAGTATATCCACTGCACTTCTATCAATTACTATTGTAATGCGCGTCTGAATAGCTTAAAAACGATTTTAAGCGACGGTGTCAATATGTCAAAGTATTTGATGGTAATCAAACCCTTAAGTCCATGTCATTTTTAAAGGTGTACCACAAGAGTCAATCCTCAGGACCGCTACTTTTCACTCTGTACACGTCAGATATTTCGAGCAATTTAAAACTCGTTCTTACGCTGATGATATGCAGCTGTACAAATATTCTCGTGTTGGAGACGAAGACAGAGTGAGCGAAAAGATTAATAAAGATCTTATTAAAATATTAAACCCTCCCAAAACTATATAACTATGGAAAATACGGCTCAGGTAGCAAGATCAGGAAAACTAAAGCTCGCCATAAACGGACAGTCCATTCTTATGATGGAACTCGCCAAGAATCTAAGCATCATAATGGACATACAGCTAAGATTTCATGAACACATAACTTGTAACGTAATTAAATGTTGCTTTATTCGTCTCAAAATGCTATACAGATACCGCCTGTATCTCTCTGCTTCCTTCAGGAAGATTATAATTGTGAGCCCCATTCTTCCTGTAATTGATTATGGTGATATCGTATATGGTCCACGTTTATTCCCAAAAACCGCCAACTCAATCAAAAGAATTCAAAATGCATGCGCGCCTTTTGTTTCAGCATCCCGCGGCAATCCCATGTTCATCGCCCTATTTAAATGAGCATGGAATACTTCAAATACACAATCGTCGCAGTTATCACACTCTCTGGTTTTTGCATAGACTTTTCACAAGAAAGGAGCCGAAATATCTTTACAATATATTAAACTGATCCGGCAGTACTCATCGCCACGTGACGCGGGCAATAGACCGACTTCTCTTAGTCGCGGAACTTCGCACAAACGGTTATCGAGGTAGTTTCAAGTTTGCTGCAACTAAAATATAGAATAACTTCCCTCCATTTCTAAAGACCACTGGATCTCTGACTACTTTTAAAAGGTCAATTCGTAAGTAGCTTTTAACCCAGCAAATGCAAACAGAATAAACGAAAAATATCGGCACTTCAACACAAACAATACAAATTATATTTATTATTAGTTTCTTCTTTTTCCTCTTGCTTTTCGAATTTTGGTTTTTACTTTTTTGTTAGGTAATAGCGTGCATGTAGTTACATGTCTGTATATAATACCTGTATTAAAAATAAGTATTAAAATAATATCTATTGTGTGTGTATGTGTGTGTGTGCGTGTATGTGCATGCACATGTATAGGTGTATGTGTGTGTGTGTGTGTATATATCAATAGGTGTCAGCTGTAAATCTGACACCTATTGATATATACACGTATCGGTGATGTTTGTACCATAACTGCACAAGCCAAGCTAGTTACCTTTTATGAATAAAATATTGAATAACTTAAAGTTAAAGTTAAGGCATGTTTTTTATTTTATCATTGGTTCTAAGAAAATTTCTGTAAATACCTGTTATTTTACCTATTGAATTTTTCATCCATAAACAAATTATTGATATTATTATTATTTGCAATGCCAATAAAGTCAAGAAATAAAACCTTTTAAAAAAATCTTTGAGGTTCCTCCCCTGCATATAAAAAGGGATATTTTTTCTATCCACATACCCCTTTGTATGGGGTGTCATTGCATAGATTTTTCTTCTTCGCAAATAACTTAAATAAACTTTAAAATAACTTTATATTTTAACATGTATACATATATTTATATATTTATCTTTCAACCTAAAAAGGCAGTGTACCACACATTATTCTAAATGAGAATGAAATAAAAAAAATAAGAAAAATTTAGAATAAAGGTACTGTCGACAGCACTTTATATTTTGGATTTTTAGTAAATTTTGAGGTGAGATTTGTAGTAAAGTGTAAATCTTGAGCTATCAATTAAATTTATCAACTGTACTATACGAAATTACTGTTATTATTTTTTTTTATACATATAAATAAAAAATAAGTAATTTCGTATACGCCAAGGCACGTACCTACGACGTTTAAACCAATCGATCTAATATTTTCATATCAGAATGATTATTTACATTATGACTGACAGTATTTCTGGACTATTTCTTCTAAGCACTTTACGACACGGACTTCGTCAGACATCAGACATGGACCTCATCACAGTAATAACGATTTTTAGTTTAAAGATATTATATTATTTTTAATTTGTTTATTTCTACTCGGTAAACGTATATTTACAAATTTATCAACTGTTGTAACGCCATTCATCCATCAAATTATTATTATAATTTCTGGTGGTTGTGTTCTTATTAGACCTAGAGATATTGTTGAATAGGTCTACAAAAAATATTTTACTCCTCAGAAAACCTATCAAATAAATATATAAATTACTAGTGATATTGTTAACCAATACTCAACTCATTTTTTCCACATGTTCATTATGTTTATATTCTAACTAATCTTCACACCTGAATTCAATAAGCTGTGGTACTTCACTCCATTTGTAATTTTAAATTATTTTTTTAAATTACCTCAATTTGATTTAACTACAGTCTATACTGAAAACTTAGTCTAGTTCGTCTTTTCATGTCCTCTTCTGAACTTTGTATATAAAAACGAACGTATCAGTAAAACGGAATTTTTCCAGATTTTTAAACTTTTTTCCCCCATTCTTACATAATTACATCAAACCTATTCATTTTAAGGTATTTTAAGGTAATTTTAGGGTTTTCGTACATGTAAAAGCTAAACAATTTTTTTAGCACGGGCTTGTGAGATATCGTTAAAAAAATTGCGTTGAATAGAGCATAAATTTGTTTATTATATTTTTACATTGAAAAAACGACGATTTGACGGATCATCAAAATTGCAACTTTTAAACCTGTTTTGTTACCAGGTCTGTCTAAAAACCATGTTATGTAGAGAGTTTTAATTCGGCTCTAATATTTCTCATACCCAGCACCAAACACATAATTGTATATATCTAAAGTGCATAAGTTACAAGTAGTTGAACAAAAGTTTAATTTATAATTTAGATATTTTTATGGTTTTGAAGGGTCTACCGGTCGATACATTTTTATGTTAAAAATAATATGAATAACTTTCAAAGTTACATAAAAATACCTTAAATATTTATATTTGTCTGAGCGTGTACCAAATCCTCTGAATGCGGCGTATATTTATACTTCATAGTTTTATTACGATATTGTGTGGTGTTTCCGGAAATATTTTTGAAAAATCTCAGTTCCACTCCAACGATAAAATATCATATTTTCTTTGTTGAAACCTCAAACACACTAATACGTAACACTTAACTTACTCACACTAATACGTAAATATCATTGTGGATGATTAAATTAATTTCAAATTATTAACTCCCACATATTTCAATAATTTCAATCTTGATCATATTTTATTGTGTAAGATTTATTATTCTGAAGTGAAATTGAATAAAATGATAATGACGTAAACTTATGTTTACACAAAGCTAAAGAATTCAAAATTATACTTCGAATTGTCCATTTACACAAATAAACTGCGTATTAAATATCGTTAATAAAATAAATGTGGAGTTATTCAACTGTTTTTTGTTTAATTTAGTTCAAAATAATAGAAAAACTACAAAAACTATTGATAATTTGGCCGCAACCAACTTTAGCAAGCTCAGCAATCTTTCATCTTCTTTGTTTTGAAAATTAAAACGAAGTCCCTGTCTCTTCTATTTTATATCCTTCAAATAAACAAAGACCATCGTTTAAAAGATTATAAAGGTTTCCCGCATTATGTTTTTTTATCCTATGTGATTAAAAATTTCACATAAAAGTTCGCCTGCTTTGCGATTTTTCATTTCACTTCAATCGACCTGATTAAAGAGATATAATTTAAAAAATGTACCCGATCTACGACATATGCACAATTCATCCATTCTTTTATCAAATTAATTATAAAATTTGTTAAAAAATATGAAACAAGTACCTCTATAGCAAACGTTGTAGTAGTTCTGTTATTAAAAACACATTAGTAAAGTTCTATGGTAACTTTCCCAGTAGCACATAACGAGACTGACTTTAGCACATATGACGCTTACTCGTATGATATTAGAGAAATTATATCTTTGTTACATACGAGAGATATGCGTTTCACTCTCGATAGATACGTAGTCCCACGAGTTTGTCATTTCTCAATAATATTCTTTGTAGTCGAGAATAAAATGTATTTTATATATGAAAGTTTATCTTCTTTGTTTTTAAATATCATATTTGCCTAACGATAAAAGCATACAAACATATGTGTTCATGAGCATAAGCTTTTGAATCATTTATAAAAGAGGTACTTCATTTTCTGTGTAAATTTAAAGTTAGAAATTGTCAGTAGTGAATGGTGTTTCAAATCTACAATAAGAATTTACTTATTGTAACACCCATGGGATTTGTACCACGGCGCGGAACTAGTACACTTCCTATTTCCTATTATAAATAGTAAATTATACGTTTGCATTTCCCATTTATTTATTGATTATATCCGATATCATCATTTATAGTATTGATTAATTGTTTTTCGTATAATATATATAAAAATACAATTACGCCGCAAAGGTGTTTGTTTACTATTATAATGAATTAAATTTAGTTGTCTTAATATTAGTGGCATTAATAAATGCCTTAATGTATAAATTCACCATTAAAATAAAAGATTCCAACAAGACGTCTACCTACTAGATTAGTGTTTTGGTAATTTAATTAAATTTAGAATATATTTTGCTAATGAAATAGAAGGTAAATTTTACTGAAAACCATAAATTTTGTACATATCATGCGCAAACCATGTACGTTTTATTTACGAGGATAAATATATTTTACATAACAATACGCACTTTAGCGTCGTCACAAAACTTTATTATAATTCACTACGATTACTGAATATAAGTAATAAGTTTTAACCATAACCAGCACGTGTCAGATTGTTACACGAGCGCAAATGCAAACACACATGTTAATCCATGTCTTTGTGCCATCTCATTCAGGGAACGGGTAAAGCTTTTTCATTTTAAGTCAAATATAATATAATAAGTACATTCTCTTTTTATGGGAGGATAAATAAATTTTACATGACAATACGCACTATAGCGTCGCCACAAAACTTTATTACAATTCACTACGATTAATGAATATAAGTAATAAGTTTTAACCATAACGAGCACGTGTCAGATTGGCACACGAGCACAAATGCAAACACACATGTTAATCTATGCTTTGTGCCATCTCATTCAGGGAACGGGTAAAGCTTTTTCATTTTAAGTCAAATATAATATAATAAGTACATTCTCTTTTTATGGGAGGATAAATAAATTTTACATGACAATACGCACTTTAGCGTCGCCACAAAACTTTATTACAATTCACTACGATTAATGAATATAAGTAATAAGTTTTAACCATAACGAGCACGTGTCAGATTGGCACACGAGCACAAATGCAAACACACATGTTAATCCATGCTTTGTGCCATCTCATTCAGGGAACGGGTAAAGCTTTTTCATTTTAAGTCAAATATAATATAATAAGTACATTCTCTTTTTATGGGAGGATATATAAATTTTACATGACAATACGCACTTTAGCGTCGCCACAAAACTTTATTACAATTCACTACGATTAATGAATATAAGTAATAAGTTTTAACCATAACCAGCACGTGTCAGATTGGCACACGAGCACAAATGCAAACACGCATGTTAATCTATGCTTTGTGCCATCTCATTCAGGAAATGGGTAAAGCTTTTTTCTTTGAAGTCAAATATAATATAATAAGTATGTTTTTTTACACCGTTTTTTATGGTAAATTACGTATTAGTATATTTTTTATACTAGGTTTTAGTCAAAAGTATTTTTATTTTTTTTTCAGTTTCGAATTATTTTTTCTTTCAAAAAAGTATAAAATTTCTTTTAATCATTAGATTAGAACTACGACTTTAATAGGGATAGCGTCATTCCTTAGAGGCCTGTCGCTCCATCATCACTACTGGTCGATGAAAGTAGCTTAAAAGCTTTCAATCTCTTTGAGATAATTTGGGACTTCCCATACTTTGGACTGCGTATTAAAAGAATATCGCTGCCCTCCAATCATTTCAACTCTGCAAGGAAAAAAGGACCTGAAGTCCTGTCAATTGTAAATCAATTAAACTTTAATGATAGTTAATCCATTAAAAAAATATATAAACAAAACTATTTATTATACATAAAGCTTTCTCTTTCATATCGTAACATCGTTTTATATTTTATTTCCATTATTATTCAAGTAAAAATATAATTTACCCTCTTCATTTTTTCATCCCTTATATTCAAAAGCCTTTTATCTTGTTATAATATACCATGTCCAGAAAATTTAAATAAAAATTTATATATATACACACAACTGATCACGAGCGCACTTCGGTGCATAATGACTAGCTGGTGTGTTGTTACTGTTGTAACGTACCAATTGAATGGAAGATTGAAACCATATTTTCGTTGACTAAATATTTTTATTTTTACTATTGTGTCAAGCAAATTGTTGTTGAAGACAATTATCCATTTTGGCGGGGAATGATTTGCAAAAAGCCGATTTTTATGAGATAAATATATGTAACCAGTAAAAGTAATCAACATGAATTATAGATGAAGGTTTGTTCTATTTTTCTATACCAAAATAATTATTTCCCAGAGTATAGAGTAAAAGTAACAAAAATAGATTTTAATAAAAAATGTAAACATGCCCTTAATCTGCTTCTGTAAAGGTAAATCAAGTTGAATAATGATACAAAGCAAGATAAGGAGCGCAAAGAATGAATTTGGTGAATAGGTACTCGCATATATTACATTCTGTCGAAATTATGTGCCGAACCTGTAGTTATTCACCTAGTTTTTAATTCAGAATGGTTCTCGTTCCTCACGAGCGTTACATTTTTTTTATTCTTGCAATCACAAAGGCAAACCTAAATTTATCAACAAGCGATGTACTGAGAGAGATGGGTTCATTTCAACAAAAATATTCTTATTGTGATATAAATTCGATATAACTCTTCGTTCCTAACAAAGACAATTTTCAAGTTTTCGAAAGGTAGCAGTGAGTATATTCTAAGACAAATTGTTTTAATTTTTTTTAATTCAATATAAATTGTAAACAATTTTAATATTAAAATTGTTTAATCGGGGATTGACTTATTCGTCGAAGTATAAGTTGATATTCGATTTCCCTTATTGCTGTTCGGCTTCGATAAGAATAAAATCATAAAAATATGACAAAAAATTAACTAGAAGTATTTTCTTAAAAGTTTGCAAATTTAAGTAGCGCGTCTGCAAACTCTTCAAGTGAATAATTGAATAAAACTAAATCGAAAAACAATATTTTATATAGAAAATATTATTATATGTGCGTATCTGACGCCGTATAAAAAGCAAGATGCAAAAATATAGCCAAATAACATATTTAAATTTTCTGGACATGGCATATTATAACAAGATAAAAGGCTTTTGAATATAAGGGATGAAAAAATGAAGAGGGTAAATTATATTTTTACTTGAATAATAATGGAAATAAAATATAAAACGATGTTATATATGTATATATATATATGTATATATATACATATATATATACATATATATATATATATATATATATATATATATATATATGTATATATATATATATATATATATGAATGTGTGAGTGTGCATGATTGTTTAATTGGATTATCGGACATAATTAATAATGTTGAGAGCTTGTTAATTAACACTAATTCTTCCTATTTATTTTAGATGTCCTCTCAAATTGGACATCCGAAAAGCGGTTGCGCGCAGCCCCAATAAATGTACAATTGGCAAGATTGTAAGTTACTTATTTTTTATCACTTTTTAAGGATCTGCAGATCAAAAAGAAAAACAGAACCCTTATCAGATCAGTCACGTGTCTGCCCGCCTGTCCGTTGCAGCCGTATTTTTCAGAATGAATTTACGTGTTTTTCAGAATTGACGTAGAAACATGAAATCTGTCATAGTATAAAGCATATTAACCCGCGCATATTTTAATAGCTTACGCTCAAAAATATTCTTACGTAAGTTGCCGTGGGAAAAGATCAAATCCGTCATTTTTTTTCTTGATTTACATGTGTTGTAAATTATATCGTTTGAATGGACCAGTTACAAGATTTTTTCGCAATTTTTGGTACCATATCTTCGAAGATATGCTGAATATGCCCCTCGCCCCAATTCCAAGAGTACTGAACCTAAAATTTAAAAAAATAGAGTTTTAAGACGTCACGTAATACCGTAGGAAAACTCTAGGGTTGAATCTAGTTGTCATAATTTTCTAAATATACACCATGTTTTCACGCCTATGGAAGATATAGTAGATACAGTAACATATTTACGTTTTTCTATATTTACAGCCGATTTTCTTAGAAACCGTGCAAAGCAGAAATTTAAAATTGTTATTGCAATAGATCGCATTAAACCTCATATCTTGTACTAGCTAACTTTTTTAAATATTCATGTAAAGATTAAAGCGGCGGTAAATAAAAGTCTTAATTTTCCTTTCATTTTATATATCATATGAGTATTATTTGATTGCAAGGAACAATACAATTTTATTTTATAGCTTTATATTGTATATTTAATAAAATATTCCAAAAGATATGCCAAAATTCAGTATTTCTCCATTGTTTCCGAAACTACTGAATGAAAAAAGACAGGGTCGGTAAATTCTGACTAGAATGTTAGAGAAACACTGTAACGATTATCCTAAATATTTTACTATTTGAACTTTTGAATGTTTTACGCTATTAGAAAGATAATGTATATATATATATATATATATATATATATATATATATATATATATATATATACATATATGTACAATATCTTTCTAATAGCATAGTAAAATTAATAACTTCTCAATCAAATTGTAAATTGTTTTGATTTCATTCCACTTATTTGGCTATTTAATGTATTCCACTTATTCGTTCCAATTAATTATTTTATTAAGTATAATCAACTAGCGACCCACCCGGCTTCGCACGGGTGCAACGTAGGTACTAATGTGGTGTAATTGTGGAGCCATTAATAATATGACTGTTATTTTTAGAATATACTACAGAATGTCTTTATACACAATGTGTATTGCTGTTTTTGCGGTTTATAGTGTCGCACTGAAAAACATGTTTTTATTTTTTTTATTTTACTTGGTTGAGAGCTCCGATAAACTCGTGCGATCGCTGCAAATCATACAACGCCATAGGGTGACGCGCGCCGCCACCGCTCGCCGCCGCCGCCGTCTTTGCACGGCATCTGCATCGCGAATACTGATTTTTGATCATTTTAAATCTATGATTTCTTCTAAAATATTTATGAAAATGATAATAATTCGCTGTAAAGAATGAATTTTAACTACATTAAAGTGGGTTATCCGTAGGATATAGATATATGCCATCGCGGACTTTTTAGATATTTTTAAAATGCGCAATTTCATATTACAACATTTTGATTAATCTCGTAAAGTTTAGTCAGCGTTAGCAATGAAAACGCCGAAAATTCTATTTTTTTACGAAACATTGACTTTTTTATTTTTCTGTAAATATAACATGCATGTATCATACCTATAAACCATCCGGAAGAAGTTATCTGAATGATAGTTACCGCATCAAAATCCGTTGAGTAGTTAAAAGATCAAAGCGTACGGAAAGATAGCCAGATGAAGGAAGCGACTTTGTTTTATACTATGTCAGGATTCTTCCATTCTTTATTGTTAGTTTGATTTAAAGTTCGAGTATATGCAAACGAATGAAACGTCACGTCGAGTCCTGTTTTTCTTATTAAATTTCAAACCAAGATTACCTTTCAGAATAACACCAATTTGTTCAAAGTTGGTATACATACCATCTGGATGAATAACCTATTTTATTGGGAAATTAGTAATAATCATTTTGTTTTGCTTACATTGTTTAAGTTTAAAAAGGCGCAACTTTTTCAACAGCATGTATGGACAAAAAATAGGTGAAACCCAAAGGTAAATATATATATATATATATATATATATATATATATATATATATATACTAGCAGACCCGACCACGCGTTGCTGTGGTTGAAGTTTTTGTTATATTACATGGTAGTAAACTATTAACGGAGAAAGTTGGAAGAACATTAGTCATATGGACACCATCAAGCTTTTTACATAGATGCCATTTGTAATAAAACATGGTAATCTCCATGTCTGGTTTTCTACTACCGTTACTCCTTAATATAATGAAATTATTGATTACGAACGAAGACGGAAACCTTAAAGCTTATATGAAAATCGACTGAATTTGGATTTGAAGGGGAAGGACTTTGAACACGATTGATCAACATTTTCGTACAGTTAATATTAAATAGAAATCAATACAAAAGAATTAATTCTAAATTTTATTTTTTTTTTTGATATTCAATTTTTTAACAAATGAGTATATTACAAAGTTGTTCGTAAATAACATCTGACACTTGAACTTATAAATGAGGTAGGTATAGCAGATAGTTTCAAATTTCAACAATAAAATATATTATTTCAAATTATAAGTACTTTTAATTTTAATTCAATTTAGCACTAATCGATGGACAATATTTTTGGTTAACCTGTCTTTTGCTAACACAAATAGATTCGACGGTTTTCCTACACGTGAACATGCAACATATAGTCCATGAGAAAAACATGGATATTCCAAATCTAAACCACAAATGGACATTGTTTGGCCTTGAGACTTATTTATGGTAATGGCAAAAGCTAAACGAACTGGAAACTGTAGGCTTCTGAAGGGTATCGTAGAATCTGAGGGTATCATTGGAATACGTGGCAACGGGACCACTTCTCCTTTAAACTTTCCAGTTAAAATGGTTGCTTCAAGAATATTTCCGGTGATATTTTTGATAACCAAACGCGTACCGTTGCATAATCGAGGTGGATTCAGATTACGCAGGAGAATGATAGGTGAACCAATCTTTAATCGAAAATTATGTGGTGGCATTCCAGGTATATCCAGTGAATTCAAAAATTCACTTGGAAAATTTACACTGTCATTTTCATCAACAACGGTATCGATTGATTTAAAAGACATAAGATCGCCTGGTAACAACTGTTGTATCTTGAAGTTAATTTCGTCAACATCAACATTTTTGGCTGCCAAAATAGCCCGATCACTGAGCCAGTTATGATTTAAATAATTACTCTGTATATCCGGGAAAATACTCTGAATCAATTCATTTGTTCCTTGAAGAACAGTGCAGAAATTGTCAGGCAGTTTAATGCGTTGTGTATTTGGTTGCAGTTCTATTTTACCGTTCCCAATATCTAGTAATTGTTCGGAAAATATTTGTGCTGATGGATCGTTTTGCAATCGTACGCGCATGTTTATGGTCAATCGAAGTGTTTCAACACTTCGCCATAAGAATGATTGTTTCAAACAAGCATTGATCTCATCCGCGAACGTAGAATGAGGTATAACCAGTAAGGTCTGTCGGAAATCACCAGACAATAGCAAGTTAGCACCACCGAACAGTTTATCGTTGCCTTTTAAATCTTGCATAGTTCTATGCAATGCTTCGAGTGAATATTTGTGTGCCATTGTGCACTCATCCCAAACTATGATTGAACTCTTTCGCAACACTGTAGCTATTCCACTATTCTTTTTTATATTACATAATGCGTTTGGCTTATTATGAATGTCCAATGGCAGCTTAAATGTTGAATTAGCCGTTCGCCCACCATCTAGCAAAGTAGCCCCAATGCCAGACGATGCGACTGCCAATGCGATTTTATGTTGTAATCGTATTTTAGCAAGAATCAACGATATTAGAAAAGTCTTACCGGTTCCACCTGGTGCGTCCAAGAAAAAAAACCACCTTTTTCAGCAGCAACAGCCACCATAATCCGTTCATAAATAATTTTTTGTTCTGCTGTCAGTAATGGCTCACTGTTCACGATAATTGTTGCTAAATTACGATGATCAAATTGTTTTTCACGTTGTAAATCGGTATTGACTAAGTCGGTGGCTGGGCGATCAGGTGATGGCATACCATAATGAGATAGCGGAAAATTGGAAATCAAAACACATAAATCTTCGATCAACAATAACGCTTCATTATACATTTCTGGCGTATAATCTATATTTTGGCATTGATCTGTTCGTGTAATTCGATGCAATATGTCTTCTGTCATACAATTTTTATATTTTTCCCACAAAGTGTGTGCTTGTGATGGATAACATGTCGTCAAAATAATGGCAAATTGCTGACGAATGTTATTGGCCGTTGATGTCAACGCAGCATCACCAAGCGTTAAGTCCCAATGGTTATCGTCTTCTAGCAATTGCAGTTCACGCCGTGCATCTTGGTATGTATTGAATACTCGGCCGTTGACTGTTCGCAGAAATTCAAAAGACGTAGGTCCAGGAACATTCACCAGTAACAAACGTAAATAGAAACACTCACGTTGCTTTGGATGCACCGTGTAAAGTCGCCCCAATGTCTTAGCTTTGAATATTCCTGTAACGGAAGGATGTGGGTTTCCTTGTTTTCGTGGCTCCCATTTTTTACCAGATTTGTTCCACGTGAAATAGCATGGAACATAAGTATATATCAATGTCTTTGCGAATTGGCCAAAAATATCAGATCTTTGACACAATGTAAAAAACTCAGTCAGTGTTGTTTTTGGAGCCTCAAGCGCTCTTTGGAGAACATTTTCTTCAGTGAAGTATACACGTTGACCGTTTTCAAGATGTATTGCTAAATGCTCGACAGCAGGGTCTCTTTCGTGTATGGAAAAGCTAAGAATATGCCAAATAGCTTCGTTGCTGCTGATGTATCTTCCCATTTGGTATCGTGTAATTTCGTCCTTTTCATTTACATTTTGTACCCCAAATATGGCCAAATCACTGCCTTTGTTTACATATTTACAAATGTACTTAATTGATTTTACAGAACTGCAAAGCTCGACATTAATATGAGCCTCATAAGTTTTTGAAAGTAATGGTGAGTATGGTACGACCCACCGATTATCAAATTCTACTTGATTTATAGAATTCGGCAGTCGCATCGTAAATGTGTGGCCACCATTCTCAGTGTTTCTGCGCCGATACATTGGATAACCGTCAATATCCGTGATAGTATCATTCGTATGCGGCTTTGGGAAATTTTTCTTACATTTTCCATTTTCCATGCATGGTGATGTCATGTTGAAAGCACCGCACGGCCCGTGGATCATGTGTTTGGTAACAATATCAAATAATACTGGGTCAGTTGATTGGTCTGGAATTTCAGCTGAAATTATTTGATCAATTTCTTCTGGACGGATTTTATCTTGAAGCCAAATTAAAATGTGATCTATTGAATACTTACTCAATCCAGACAATAAATATCGACATCTGTTGGAATCGTTTGGAGCTAATAAATAATCGTGGCTATCTGATAGTAAACAAATAATTTGCAATAAAATGATATTGCGACTATAAATTGAGATGTAAGTTATCCTATCTTTCAAGTTGGATCAATCTGCACACGGTGTGCAAAATTTGGTTAAAATCGGTTAAGTAGTTTAGGAGTCCATCGCGGACAAACACTGTGACAAGTAATTTATATATATTAAGATATATATATATATATATATATATATATATATATAAATCTATATATATATATATATATATATATATATAGGAGGGGGGTGCAGTTTATATTTAATTTCAATTTACAACCGGATGAAGCGATAAAACAAACAAATTGAGTTCCGGAAATATGATTGTGGTAAAATCAATATCAGTGAATAGCATCCGTGGTTTTATGAAATACAAGGTAAAGTTCGTGTCGCTAATCACGTCGTCTGCTTATTTGCGGTCTGGGCTGGTAATAATAAATTCAAAATATAAATGTATTGAAGGATTTCATCAAACTGTATGCGTCGTGAATTATATATATTCACGCATACAGTTTATATAAATCCTCGACAATCGAAAAATTATTTATATATTTCATTCATCATATTCCATTAGTGCTAAGATTTTAAAACTTGAAACTAAAGTTGATCAAAATAAAGTTTTGTCGTATCAGGGCCTCGACACTTTTGTAGCCATGTCTTCTAACAATTTATATTTTCAAATTGAAAAAAAAACTACCGATAGTCACTTAGTTAATGCAATTTAGTACTAAATAAAAAGGATTTATTTTAATAAACAAACCCAAATATAAAACAAAGTGTTTTGAAGATAGAGTGTGATAACAAAAGTTTTCGCGCAAGTTCTTCAAATTGGTTTTAATAAAATTATTTAAATCTTAACCATATGCACCAGTTCAACTCATAATAACAGTACTGTATCTTGCAGTTATGCGAAATAAATTCGGTAATATTTGTTTTCAATGCATATACTACGGCGTCGCACAAATTACAAAATATTTCGGAGAACATATTCCAATAATTTCTATTTCCAAACATTCGCGAACAATTTTTCAACGTTCATGTCATATAACGCACTATAATTTTTTTGCCTGCTATTATACATACATATTTGTTTCATATACGTTTCGTTAAGGTTAACCTTCGAATGACTTCATCAATATTTATGTATATACGTATATATATATATATATATATATATATATATATATATATATATATGTCGCAATATACGACAAATAAATAACAATTCACTAACCTCATTGAACTCCAACCTTGTCGTTGAACCAAAACTCAACCTTAACAAATCAACATCTTAGACCAACAAAAGTAAACCTTCTTTCTCTTCTAAATGAGAAAGTAATTATAAGGAAAAGCTTTGAAAGAAAATATTAATTCTCATATCGCGTTACGTCATAAATTCAGCCCATCGTTACTTGTACCCCTTTCCATGTTTTATCCTTTAGTTAAAATTATTGGAGTGTCCAATAAGTTTTTGGTAATTTTAATATGGATATTTACATGTGTAATGGATATAGGAAAATATGTAACAAAACTTTCTTTTGATTGTCTTAAATTTTAAACGATTCACTTAAAAATCTAACACTACCGAGTTATGAGACCTTACCCCCGCTATAATGGTCAAAATTATATGGGACTAAAATGGTAACTAAGCCTCAGGTATTTAAATTAAAAAAAAAATTCAACACAATCAGCGCGCTCGATCTACTACATCTGAGCACCTGAGTGCTATTACTTTAATATCAAGTTGCTAAAGGAGCATTAGAAAAAAAAACTTTAAATTTTACTGTAATTTCACATGCGGTCAACTTGCGGCCAGCAAAATTGTGGAAGTAAATGCATTAAATAAAAACAATACTCTTTGTTAACATTTATAATTTTTGACTTTTCCTTCAATGAAATGAAATGAAAAAAACTCATTTACATCCGTAAAATAGTATTTCATAGTATTTCTTCCTGCAATATTATTATTTGACATAGTTTCAAAGTAAAACATAAGTACAATCACCGTTGGATGAAATAATCAACGTTACCTAATGTCTATAATATTATAGACATTAGGTAACGTTGATTAAATAATCAACGTTACCTAATGTCTATAATATTATAGACATTAGGTAACGTTAATGAAATAATTAACGTTACCTAATGTCTTTAATATTATAAACATTAGGTAACGTTGATAAAATAATCAACGTTACCTAATGTCTATAATATTACATATACTATAGACATTAGGTAACGTTGATTATTTCATCATAACATTACATTGCGCCCAAATGAAAATATGCATTTAATTTACCAAAACAACTACCATCTATAAAATAATACTAGCCTCTATTGCTTCACACGCGAGCTACGGTGTGTAGATATAAGATAAAATAAAATGGGTAGCGTCGTGACAACTGTATGACACTAACACAATTCACGGCTATAATTCACTGTGGCCGGTATCGCCCAAACCGTTAAATGTTGAACAAAACGACCGTACTAAATTTGCCGAAGGATAATATCTTAAGAAAAAGAAACGAATATTTGTTTAGTAATGTTGGCTATATGGGTTTATATAATATTGTTTTATTTCGGTAATACGATTTGAATCAGAATTTCACCCCTGTAATTTAAATATAATGGAATTACAATTATAAGGAAAATATAAACAAAATAAAAAAGAGTTTAAAAACAAAACGAACTCTGGTTTCGGTACTTTCGTTCTAATTTATATATCTATTTAAATGCCCGTGAAAACGAACTACAGCGTAATTGTAATATAAAATAAAATAACCACTAAAAAATATTCCGAAGACGAAAAAATTACAATTTATCTAATATCAAAAAATTATATTATCACTTATTTCCAAAACTCGAAATAGAGTAGTTAAAAAGCCATAGGCGGATTCTGGCAAATACTTTCACTTTTTCTAACTTTAGTGGTTTACAGAAACAGTTTAGAGAAAGTTATTCTCTCAAAATGTTATAAATTAAACATTACTTAATTATCATTTTGACTTTACTAGTTTTGTTTTAAAGATTTATTTGTTTTGTTCAACACTTTCCATTGTTAATAATAAAGACACGTGTGGTCTTTACTGCAGATTATTCTGAACAATTTGGAATTATGTAGAAAGGACAGTGAAATCTGAATAGCTACCGTAATATATTCATGTTTACTTACTGAGACATAAAACTTGAAACAGATAGACTTAGGAAACAAATTTGGACAATAATCAAGTAGTTTTATCCCTTATCGACTTGACGGATTATCAAAATTGCAATATCTAGACCCGTTTTGTTACCAGGTCTGTCTAAAAACTCCATTAGGTAGAAAGCTGTCGACTCTAATATTTCTCATATCCAGCACTAAATAGTTGAACAAAAATTTACTTTATAAGTTAGATATTTTCATGCTTTTAATAGGTCTACTCGTCGATATATTTTTATGTTAAAAATAAGGTATGAAGAACTTTCAAAGTTACATAAAAACACCTTAAATGTTTATATTTGACTGAGCGTGTACGAAATCCTCGAAATGCGGTTTATATTTATACTTCATAGTTTTATTACGGTATCGTGTGGTCTTTCCGGAAATATTTTTGAAAAATTGCACTTCCACAGCAACTATAAAATATCACATTTTCTTTGTCGAACCTTGAATATATTTTATTTTTACTCACACTAATACGTAACACTTTGTTAAAATTAACTTTATAAATATCATTGTGGATGATCAAATTAATTTCAAATTGTTAACTCCCGCATATTTCAATAATTTCAATCTCGATCATATTTTATTTTGTAAGATTTATTATTCTGAAGTGAAATCGAATAAAATGATAATGACGTAATCTTATCTTTACACTAATGCAGAAATATAAACCCAAAGAATTCAAAATTATACCTCGAATGAAATTGTTCTTTTACACAAACAAACTTCGTATTAAATATCGTTAATAAAAAAAAGTGGAGTTGGGCAACTATTTTTTCATTAATTTGGTAAGTAATAGAAAAACTGCAAAAACTACTGATAATTCGGCCGCAACCAACTTTATCAAGCTCAGCATAAAAGAATGTCTTTCATCTTCTTTCTTTTGGGAAAATTAAAACGAAGTCACTGTCTCTTCTATTTTATATCCTTCAAATAAACAAAAACCATCGTTTAAAAGATTTCCTGCATTATGTTTTTTTATCCTATATGATTATAAAATTCACAAAAAAAAATCCTCAATCAATCTGATTAAAGAGATATAATTAAAAATTGAACCATATGTGCGACCTATGCACAATTCACTTATTCTTTTATCAGGTTAGTCATAAAATTTGTTAAAAAGTATGGAACAAAAATCTTTATGTCAAACGTATAGTATTTCTGTTGTAGTTATAGCATTTCTACGTTATAGTATTTCTATTATATTTTATAGTGATTCTAACGTTATAGTATTTCTGTTATTAAGAACATTTTAGTAAAATTCTATGGCAACTTTCCAAGTAGTACAAAACAAGAGTAACTTTAGCACATGTGATGCTTATAATATTAGAAAAATTATACTTTTGTTACATACGAGAGATATGCGTTCCAGCTTCGATGGACACGTGGTCCCACAAGTTTGTCATTTCTCAACAATATTCTTTGTAGTCGAGAATAAAATGTATTTAATATTTTAAAGTTTATATTCTTTTTTTTATTTACCATATTTGCCTAACGATATAAGCATACAAACATATATGTTCATGAGCATAAGCATTTGAATCGTTTATAAAAGAGGTACTTCATTTTCTGTGTAAATTTAGAGTTGGAAATGGTCAGTGGTAAGTGGTATTTAAAATCTATAATGAGAATTTACTTATTGTAGGTTTGCAAATAGACTAACGCTTTTCGGCTTTGTACCACGGCATGAGTGCGGAACTAGTACACTTCCTATTTCCTATCACAAATAGTAAATTATATGTTTGCTTTTCCCATTCATTTATTGGTTATATCCGATTATAGTTGTTATCATCAATTATAGTATTGATTAATTTTTTTTTGTCTCATAGATATAAAAATACAATTACGATGAAAAGGTGTTTGTTTACTATTATAATGAATTAAATTTAGTTGTCTTAATATTAGTGGCATTAATAAATGCCTTAATGTATAAATTCACCATTAAAATAAAAGATTCCGACAAGACGTCTATCTACTAGATTAGTGTTTTGCTAATTTAATTACATTTAGAATACATTTTGGTAAGGAAAGAAGGTAATTTTTTACTGAAAACCATAAATTTTGCACATCTCATATGCAAACTATGTACGTTTTATTTGCGAGGATAAATATATTTTACATGACAATACGCACTTTAGCGTCGCCACAAAACTTTATTACAATTCACTACGATTACTGAAAATAAGTAATAAGTTTTAACCATAACCAGCACGTGTCAGATTGTTACACGAGCGCATATGCAAACACATGTTAATGTGTGTTTGTATTTGCGCTCGTGTCGAGTCAGTTTGTGCCATCTCATTCAGGGAACGGATAAAGCTTTTTCATTTGAAGTCACATATAATATAATAAGTACATTCTCTTTTTACAGTGTTTTTATGGTAAAGTATGCGTTAGTATATTTTTTATACTAGGTTTTAGTCAAAGGTTTTTTTCAGTGACGAATTATTTTTTGTTCCAAAAAAGTGTACAATTTCTTTTAATCATTATTAGATTAGAACTACGATTTTAATAGGGATAGCGTCATTCCTTAGAGGCCTGTCGCTCCATCACCACTACTAGTCGATGAAAGTAGCTTATTTTCCTCGCTTTCAATCTCTTTGAGATAGTTTGGGACTTCCCATACTTTGGGCTGCGTATTAAAAGAATATCGCTGCCTTCCATTCATTTCTACCCTGCAAGGAAAAAAGGACATGGAGTCCTGTCAATTGTAAACTTTAGTCATTTCAACTCTGCAAGGAAATCTGTCAATTGTAAACTTTAATGATAGTTAATCCATTAAAAAACTATATAAACAAAGCTATTTATTATACATAAAGCTTTCTCTTTCAGGTTGTAACATCGTTTCATATTTTATGTCCATTATTATTCAAGTAAAAATATCATTTAATTTACTTTACCCTCTTCATTTTTTCATCCCTTATATTCAAAAGCCAAGAGTTAGTTTTATATACTGGCATCTCAATTAAAATTTGTTCATACATTGTTAAGGATTTTTATCTTGTTATTATATGCCATGTCCAGCAAATTGAAATATGTTATTTGGCTATACGTTTGCATCTTGTTTTTTATACAGCGATTGTTCTCTGGACGCCTGTTATGGCTTCTTTTATTTGAACGGTTTAAAGTCTCGTCGCCAATAAAAATATTTTCTTATTTGAGAGAACACTTCGCACCAGAAGCATCAGATACGCACATATATTATACGCACAGATATTTTCTATATAAAATATTGTTTTTCGATTTAGCATTATTCAATATTACCGATAAACCATGATATGATTAGTAGATCACTTGAGGAGTTCAGTTACGCTACTTAAATTTGCAAACTTTTAATAAAATACTTCCTGTTTATTGTTTGTCATATTTTTTATGATTTTACCCTTATCGAAGCTATAAGGGAAATCGAATATCAATTTATACTTCGACGAATAAGTCAATCCTCGATTAAACAATTTTAATATTAGCATTGTTTACAATTTACATTGAAATTTAAAAAAAATTAAAACAATTTATCTTTAGAATATACTCAGTGAAAATTGTCTTTGTTAAGAACGAAGAGTTACGTCAAATTTATATTACCAGTGGCAGAATACAATGGCAGAACACAATAAGAATATTTTTGTTGAAATGAACCCATCTCTATCAATGCATCGCTTGCTGATAAATTTAGGTTTGCCTTTGTGATTACAAAAATGAAAAAAATGTATCGCTCGTGAGGAACGAGAACCATTCTGAATCAAAAACTAGCTGATTAACTACAGGCTCGGCACATCATTTCGACAGAATGTAATATATGCGAGTACCTATTCATCAAAATCGTACTTTGCGCCCCTTATCTTGCTTTTTATCGTCATTCAACTTGATTTACCTTTACAGAAGTTGATTACGGGCGTATTTAAATTTTTTATTAAAATCGATTTTTTAATGATTTTTGTATGGAAAAATAGAACAAACCTTCATCTATAATTCATGGTGATTACATTTACTGGTTTCATATATTTATCTCATAAAAATCGGCTTTTTGCAAATCATTCCTCGCCAAAATGGTTAAAGAAGAGTAAGTTTAGAGGTTTCACTCTAAACAAGCACACCTTAATTTGAAATGCGAAAAAAACTAATAAAATTGTCATGTCTTCAACAACAATTTGCTTGACACAATAGTAAAAATAAAAATATTTAGTCAACGAAAATATGGTTTCAATCTTCCATTCAATTGGTACGTTACAACAGTAACAACACACCAGCTAGTCATTGTGCACCGAAGTGCGCTCGTGATCAGTTCTGTGTATCGGCCGCTCTGATTAAAATTATTCACGATTTGGACTACACCATTGAAATAATTATAATTGGATTAACCATATATATATATATATATATATATATGTATATATATATATATATATATATATATATATATATATATATATGTGTGTGTGTGTATGTGTATGTAATTTCCACTAATGCTTGACAGGTTTTTATGTAAATACGTATACGTGTTATAATCTGAAATGAAATTAATAACTTCTCAATCCTATTATAAATTGTTTTGATTTCATTCCACTTATTTGGCTATTTAATGCATTCCACTTATTCGTTCCAATAAATTATTTTATTAAGTATAATCAACTAGCGACCCACCCCGGCTTCGCACGAGTGCAACGTAGATGCTAATATGGTGTAATTGTGGAGCCATTAATAATATTACAGTCATTATTAGAATATACTACAGGATGACTTTACACACAATGTTTACTAATGTTTTTGCGGTCTATAGTGTGGCGGTGAAAAGCACATTTTTATCTTTTTTTATTTTACTTGGTTGAGAACTCCGATAAATGCGTGCAATCGCTACAAATCATACAACGCCATAGGGTGACGCACGCCGCCGCCGCCCGCTGCCGCCGTTGTCCGTACACGGCATCGGCATCGCGAATACTGATTTTTGTTAATTTTAAATCTGTGATATCTTCTAAAATATTAATGGTAATGATAAAATTTTTTTTTTTATTATTCAGAATGTTTTGGACCACGTGCCATCAATAAAATATGAAAGAAACAATAAATACAGGGCACTCGGAGAATTAATTACGCTTTTACATATCAACATTAAGGAGGGGGGTGCGGTTTTCCATTTACAACCGGATGAAGCAATAAAACAAAAAAAATTGAGTTCTGGGGATATGATTGTGGTAAAATGAATATCAGTGAATAGCATCCGTGGTTTTATGAAATACAAGGTCAACTTCGTATCTCTAGTGACGACGTCTGCTTATTTGCGGTCTGGGCTGGTAATAATAAATTCAAAATATAAATTTATTGAAAGATTTCATCAAAACTGTATGCGTCATGAATTGGTGAATCCTCGACAATCGAAGAATTAAAAGATCATTCATCATATTCCATTAGTACTAAAATTTTAGAACTTGAAACTGAAGATGATCAGAATAAAGTCTTATCGTGTCAGGATCCCGACACTTTTGTAGCCATGTCTTCTGCCAATTTATATTTTCAAATTGAAAAAAAAAACTACTGACAGTCACTTAGTTAAGTCAATTTACTACTAAATAAAAATTACTTATTTTATTAAACAAACCCAAATATAAAACAAAATGTTTTGAAGATGGAGTGTGATAACAAAAGTTTTCGCGCAAGTTCTTCAAATTGGTTTTAATAAAATTATTTAAATCTTAATCATATGCACCAGTTCAATCCATAATAACAATAATGTATCTTGCTGTTATGCGAAGCAAATTCGGTAATATTTGTATTCAATGCATATACTACGGCGTCGCACAAATTACAAAATATTTCGGAGAACATATTCCAATAATTTCAATTTCCAAACATTCGCAAACAATTTTTCACCGTTCATGTCATATAACGCACTATATTTTTTTTGCCTGCTATTATATATATATATATATATATATATATATATATATATATATATATATATGGCGCAATATACAACAAATAAATAACAATTCACTGACCTCATTGAACTCCAACCTTGTCATTGAACCAAAACTCAACCCTAACAAGTCGGCTTCTTAGACCGACAAAATAAACCTTCTTTCTCTTCTAAATAAGAAAGTAAGCATTATAGGGAAAAGCTTTGAAAGAAAATATTAATTCTCATATCGCCTTACGTCATAAATTCAGCCTATCGTTACTTGTACCCCTTTCCATGTTTTATCCTTTAGTTAAAATTATTGTAGTGTCCAATAAGTTTTTGGTAATTTTAATATGGATATTTACATGTGTAATGGACATAGGAAAATATGTAACAAAACTTTCTTTTGAATGTCTTAAATTTTAAATGATTCACTTAAAAATCTAATATTACCGAGTTATGCGACCTCACCCCCGCTATAACAGTCAAAATTATATGGGACTAAAATGGCAACTGAGCCTCAAGTCCTTAAATACAAAAACAATTTCTACACAATCAGTGCGCTCAATTCTACTACCTGAGTGCTATTAATTTAATATCAAGTTGCTAAAGGAGCATTTGAAAAAAAAAAACCTTAAATTTTACTGTAATTTCACGTCCGATCAACTTGCGGCCAGCAAAATTGTGGAAGTAAATGCTTTAAATAAAAACAATACACTTTGTTAACATTTATAATTTTGAATTTTCCTTCAATGAAATGAAATGAAAAAAAACTCATTTACATCCGTAAAATAGTATTTCATAGTATTTCTTCCTGCAATATTATTATTTGACATAGTTTCGTCTCTTATTTCATTTAAAACATAAGTACAATCACCGATGGATGAAATAATCAACGTTTCCTAATGTCTATAATATTACATATACTATAGACATTAGGTAACGTTGATTATTTCATCATAATATTACATTGCGCCCAAATGAAAATACGCATTTAATTTACCAAAACAACTACCATCTATCAGATGACACAAGCCTCTACTGCTTCACACGCGAGCTACGGTGTGTAGATATAAGATAAAATAAAATGGGTAGCGTCCTGACAACTTTATGACACCAATACAATTCACGGCTATAATTCACTGTGGCCGGTATCGCCCTAACTGTTAAATGTTGAACAAAACGACCGTACTAAATTTGCCGAAGGATAATATCTTAAGAAAATGAAACGAATGCTTGTAATTTGGAATTACTATTACAAAATTACAACAAAGTAAAAAAGAGTTTAAAAACATAACGAACTCTGGTTTCGGTACTTTCGTTCTAATTTATATCTATTTATATGCCCGTGAAAACGAACTACAGCGTAATTGTAATATAAAATAAAATAACCACTAAAAAATATTCCGAAGACGAAAAAATTACAATTTATCTAATATCAAAAAATTATATTATCACTTATTTCCAAAACTCGAAATAGAGTAGTTAAAAAGCCATAGGCGGATTCTGGCAAATACTTTCACTTTTTCTAACTTTAGTGGTTTACAGAAACAGTTTAGAGAAAGTTATTCTCTAAAAATGTTATAAATTAAACATTACTTAATTATCATTTTGACTTTACTGGTTTTGTTTTAAAGATTTATTTGTTTTGTTCAACACTTTCCATTGTTAATAATAAAGACACGTGTGGTCTTTACTGCAGATTATTCTGAACAATTTGGAATTATGTAGAAAGGACAGTGAAATCTGAATAGCTACCGTAATACATTCATGTTTACTTACTGAGACATAAAACTTGAAACAGATAGACTTAGGAAACAAATTTGGACAATAATCAAGTAGTTTTATCCCTTATCGACTTGACGGATTATCAAAATTGCAATATCTAGACCCATTTTGTTACCAGGTCTGTCTAAAAACTCCATTAGGTAGAAATATATCGACTCTAATGTTTCTCATATCCAGCACTAAATAGTTGAACAAAAATTTACTTTATAAGTTAGACATTTTCATGCTTTTAATAGGTCTACTGGTCGATATATTTTTATGTTAAAAATAAGATATGAAGAACTTTCAAAGTTACATAAAAACACCTTAAATGTTTATATTTGACTGAGCGTGTACGAAATCCTCGAAATGCGGTTTATATTTATACTTCATAGTTTTATTACGATATTGTGTGGTCTTTCCGGAAATATTTTTGAAAAATCGCAGTTCCACAGCAACTATAAAATATCACATTTTCTTTGTCGAACCTTGAATATATTTTATTTTTACTCACACTAATACGTAACACTTTGTTGAAATTAACTTTTTTAAATATCATTGTGGATGATCAAATTAATTTCAAATTGTTAACTCCCGCATATTTCAATAATTTCAATCTCGATCATATTTTATTTTGTAAGATTTATTATTCTGAAGTGAAATCGAATAAAATGATAATGACGTAATCTTATCTTTACACTTATGCAGAAATATAAACCCAAAGAATTCAAAATTATACCTCGAATGAAATTGTTCTTTTACACAAACAAACTTCGTATTAAATATCGTTAATAAAAAAAAGTGGAGTTGGGCAACTATTTTTTCATTAATTTGGTAAGTAATAGAAAAACTACAAAAACTACTGATAATTCGGCCGCAACCAACATTATCAAGCTCAGCATAAAAGAATGTCTTTAATCTTCTTTCTTTTGGGAAAATTAAAACGAAGTCACTGTCTCTTCTATTTTATATCCTTCAAATAAACAAAGACCGTCGTTTAAAAGATTACAAAGGTTTCCTGCATTATGTTTTTTTGTCCTATGTGATTATAAAATTCACAAAAAAATCCTCAATCACTCTGATTAAAGAGATATAACTAAAAATTGTACGAGATGTGCGACCTGTGCACAATTCACTTATTCTTTTATCAGGTTAGTCATAAAATTTGTTAAAAAGTATGGAACAAAAATCTTTATGTCAAACGTATAGTATTTTTGTTATTAAGAACATATTAGTAAAATTCTATACCAACTTTCTCAGTAGTACATAAAGAGAATGACTAACACATATGATGCTTATAATATTAGAAAAAGTATACTTTTGTTACATACAAGATATATACGTTTCACCTTCACCTTAACCGGACACGTGATCCCACTAGTTTGTCATTTCTCAATAATATTCTTTTTAGTCGAGAATAAAATGCATTTAATATTTTAAAGTTCATCGTCTTTTTTTTATTTACCATATTTTCCTAACGATAAAAGCATACAAACATATGTGTTCATTAGCATAAGCTTTTGAATCGTTTATAAAAGGGGGTACTTCATTTAGAGTGTAAATTTAAAGTTGTTGTGGTGTATTATAAGTGGTGAGTGGTATTTAAAACCCACAATAAAAATTTACTTATTGTAGGTTTATAAACAGACTAACGCCCTTGTGATTTGTACCACGACACTAGTACACTTCTTATTTTCCAGATCCTGCAATGTGAAGAAATATTAAATTATATGTTTGCATTTCACATCCATTTATTGGTTATATCCGATTATAGTTCTTATCATCAATTATAGTATTGATTAATTGTTTTTCGTGTCATATATATAAAAATACATTTACGCTGCAAAGGTGTTTGTTTACTATTACAATGAATTAAATTTAGTTGTCTTAATATTAAAGGCATTAATAAAGGCCTTAATGTATAAATTCACCATTAAAATAAAAGATTCCGACAAGACGTCTATCTACTAGATTAGTGTTTTGCTAATTTAATTACATTTAGAATACATTTTGGTAAGGAAAGAAGGTAATTTTTTACTGAAAACCATAAATTTTGCACATCTCATATGCAAACTATGTACGTTTTATTTGCGAGGATAAATATATTTTACATGACAATACGCACTTTAGCGTCGCCACAAAACTTTATTACAATTCACTACGATTACTGAATATAAGTAATAAGTTTTAACCATAACCAGCACGTGTCAGATTGTTACACGAGCGCATATGCAAACACAGGTTAATGTGTGTTTGTATTTGCGCTCGTGTCGAGTCAGTTTGTGCCATCTCATTCAGGGAACGGATAAAGCTTTTTCATTTGAAGTCACATATAATATAATAAGTACATTCTCTTTTTACAGTGTTTTTATGGTAAAGTATGCGTTAGTATATTTTTTATACTAGGTTTTAGTCAAAGGTTTTTTTCAGTGACGAATTATTTTTTGTTCCAAAAAAGTGTACAATTTCTTTTAATCATTATTAGATTAGAACTACGATTTTAATAGGGATAGCGTCATTCCTTAGAGGCCTGTCGCTCCATCACCACTACTAGTCGATGAAAGTAGCTTATTTTCCTCGCTTTCAATCTCTTTGAGATAGTTTGGGACTTCCCATACTTTGGGCTGCGTATTAAAAGAATATCGCTGCCTTCCATTCATTTCTACCCTGCAAGGAAAAAAGGACATGGAGTCCTGTCAATTGTAAACTTTAGTCATTTCAACTCTGCAAGGAAATCTGTCAATTGTAAACTTTAATGATAGTTAATCCATTAAAAAACTATATAAACAAAGCTATTTATTATACATAAAGCTTTCTCTTTCAGGTTGTAACATCGTTTCATATTTTATGTCCATTATTATTCAAGTAAAAATATCATTTAATTTACTTTACCCTCTTCATTTTTTCATCCCTTATATTCAAAAGCCAAGAGTTAGTTTTCTATACTGGCATCTCAATTAAAATTTGTTCATACATTGTTAAGGATTTTTATCTTGTTATTATATGCCATGTCCAGAAAATTGAAATATGTTATTTGGCTATACGTTTGCATCTTGTTTTTTATACAGCGATTGTTCTCTGGACGCCTGTTATGGCTTCTTTTATTTGAACGGTTTAAAGTCTCGTCGCCAATAAAAATATTTTCTTATTTGAGAGAACACTTCGCACCAGAAGCATCAGATACGCACATATATTATACGCACAGATATTTTCTATATAAAATATTGTTTTTCGATTTAGCATTATTCAATATTACCGATAAACCATGATATGATTAGTAGATCACTTGAGGAGTTCAGTTACGCTACTTAAATTTGCAAACTTTTAATAAAATACTTCCTGTTTATTGTTTGTCATATTTTTTATGATTTTACCCTTATCGAAGCTATAAGGGAAATCGAATATCAATTTATACTTCGACGAATAAGTCAATCCTCGATTAAACAATTTTAATATTAGCATTGTTTACAATTTACATTGAAATTTAAAAAAAATTAAAACAATTTATCTTTAGAATATACTCAGTGAAAATTGTCTTTGTTAAGAACGAAGAGTTACGTCAAATTTATATTACCAGTGGCAGAATACAATGGCAGAACACAATAAGAATATTTTTGTTGAAATGAACCCATCTCTATCAATGCATCGCTTGCTGATAAATTTAGGTTTGCCTTTGTGATTACAAAAATGAAAAAAATGTATCGCTCGTGAGGAACGAGAACCATTCTGAATCAAAAACTAGCTGATTAACTACAGGCTCGGCACATCATTTCGACAGAATGTAATATATGCGAGTACCTATTCATCAAAATCGTACTTTGCGCCCCTTATCTTGCTTTGTATCGTCATTCAACTTGATTTACCTTTACAGAAGTTGATTACGGGCGTATTTAAATTTTTTATTAAAATCGATTTTTTAATGATTTTTGTATGGAAAAATAGAACAAACCTTCATCTATAATTCATGGTGATTACATTTACTGGTTTCATATATTTATCTTATAAAAATCGGCTTTTTGCAAATCATTCCTCGCCAAAATGGTTAAAGAAGAGTAAGTTTAGAGGTTTCATTCTAAACAAGCACACCTTAATTTGAAATGCGAAAAAAACTAATAAAATTGTCATGTCTTCAACAACAATTTGCTTGACACAATAGTAAAAATAAAAATATTTAGTCAACGAAAATATGGTTTCAATCTTCCATTCAATTGGTACGTTACAACAGTAACAACACACCAGCTAGTCATTGTGCACCGAAGTGCGCTCGTGATCAGTTCTGTGTATCGGCCGCTCTGATTAAAATTATTCACGATTTGGACTACACCATTGAAATAATTATAATTGGATTAACCATATATATATATATATATATATATATATATATATATATATATATATATATATATGTGTGTGTGTGTATGTGTATGTAATTTCCACTAATGCTTGACAGGTTTTTATGTAAATACGTATACGTGTTATAATCTGAAATGAAATTAATAACTTCTCAATCCTATTATAAATTGTTTTGATTTCATTCCACTTATTTGGCTATTTAATGCATTCCACTTATTCGTTCCAATAAATTATTTTATTAAGTATAATCAACTAGCGACCCACCCCGGCTTCGCACGAGTGCAACGTAGATGCTAATATGGTGTAATTGTGGAGCCATTAATAATATTACAGTCATTATTAGAATATACTACAGGATGACTTTACACACAATGTTTACTAATGTTTTTGCGGTCTATAGTGTGGCTGTGAAAAGCACATTTTTATCTTTTTTTATTTTACTTGGTTGAGAACTCCGATAAATGCGTGCAATCGCTACAAATCATACAACGCCATAGGGTGACGCACGCCGCCGCCGCCCGCTGCCGCCGTTGTCCGTACACGGCATCGGCATCGCGAATACTGATTTTTGTTAATTTTAAATCTGTGATATCTTCTAAAATATTAATGGTAATGATAAAATTTTTTTTTTTATTATTCAGAATGTTTTGGACCACGTGCCATCAATAAAATATGAAAGAAACAATAAATACAGGGCACTCGGAGAATTAATTACGCTTTTACATATCAACATTAAGGAGGGGGGTGCGGTTTTCCATTTACAACCGGATGAAGCAATAAAACAAAAAAAATTGAGTTCTGGGGATATGATTGTGGTAAAATGAATATCAGTGAATAGCATCCGTGGTTTTATGAAATACAAGGTCAACTTCGTATCTCTAGTGACGACGTCTGCTTATTTGCGGTCTGGGCTGGTAATAATAAATTCAAAATATAAATTTATTGAAAGATTTCATCAAAACTGTATGCGTCATGAATTGGTGAATCCTCGACAATCGAAGAATTAAAAGATCATTCATCATATTCCATTAGTACTAAAATTTTAGAACTTGAAACTGAAGATGATCAGAATAAAGTCTTATCGTGTCAGGATCCCGACACTTTTGTAGCCATGTCTTCTGCCAATTTATATTTTCAAATTGAAAAAAAAAACTACTGACAGTCACTTAGTTAAGTCAATTTACTACTAAATAAAAATTACTTATTTTATTAAACAAACCCAAATATAAAACAAAATGTTTTGAAGATGGAGTGTGATAACAAAAGTTTTCGCGCAAGTTCTTCAAATTGGTTTTAATAAAATTATTTAAATCTTAATCATATGCACCAGTTCAATCCATAATAACAATAATGTATCTTGCTGTTATGCGAAGCAAATTCGGTAATATTTGTATTCAATGCATATACTACGGCGTCGCACAAATTACAAAATATTTCGGAGAACATATTCCAATAATTTCAATTTCCAAACATTCGCAAACAATTTTTCACCGTTCATGTCATATAACGCACTATATTTTTTTTGCCTGCTATTATATATATATATATATATATATATATATATATATATATATATGGCGCAATATACAACAAATAAATAACAATTCACTGACCTCATTGAACTCCAACCTTGTCATTGAACCAAAACTCAACCCTAACAAGTCGGCTTCTTAGACCGACAAAATAAACCTTCTTTCTCTTCTAAATAAGAAAGTAAGCATTATAGGGAAAAGCTTTGAAAGAAAATATTAATTCTCATATCGCCTTACGTCATAAATTCAGCCTATCGTTACTTGTACCCCTTTCCATGTTTTATCCTTTAGTTAAAATTATTGTAGTGTCCAATAAGTTTTTGGTAATTTTAATATGGATATTTACATGTGTAATGGACATAGGAAAATATGTAACAAAACTTTCTTTTGAATGTCTTAAATTTTAAATGATTCACTTAAAAATCTAATATTACCGAGTTATGCGACCTCACCCCCGCTATAACAGTCAAAATTATATGGGACTAAAATGGCAACTGAGCCTCAAGTCCTTAAATACAAAAACAATTTCTACACAATCAGTGCGCTCAATTCTACTACCTGAGTGCTATTAATTTAATATCAAGTTGCTAAAGGAGCATTTGAAAAAAAAAAACCTTAAATTTTACTGTAATTTCACGTCCGATCAACTTGCGGCCAGCAAAATTGTGGAAGTAAATGCTTTAAATAAAAACAATACACTTTGTTAACATTTATAATTTTGAATTTTCCTTCAATGAAATGAAATGAAAAAAAACTCATTTACATCCGTAAAATAGTATTTCATAGTATTTCTTCCTGCAATATTATTATTTGACATAGTTTCGTCTCTTATTTCATTTAAAACATAAGTACAATCACCGATGGATGAAATAATCAACGTTTCCTAATGTCTATAATATTACATATACTATAGACATTAGGTAACGTTGATTATTTCATCATAATATTACATTGCGCCCAAATGAAAATACGCATTTAATTTACCAAAACAACTACCATCTATCAGATGACACAAGCCTCTACTGCTTCACACGCGAGCTACGGTGTGTAGATATAAGATAAAATAAAATGGGTAGCGTCCTGACAACTTTATGACACCAATACAATTCACGGCTATAATTCACTGTGGCCGGTATCGCCCTAACTGTTAAATGTTGAACAAAACGACCGTACTAAATTTGCCGAAGGATAATATCTTAAGAAAATGAAACGAATGCTTGTAATTTGGAATTACTATTACAAAATTACAACAAAGTAAAAAAGAGTTTAAAAACATAACGAACTCTGGTTTCGGTACTTTCGTTCTAATTTATATCTATTTATATGCCCGTGAAAACGAACTACAGCGTAATTGTAATATAAAATAAAATAACCACTAAAAAATATTCCGAAGACGAAAAAATTACAATTTATCTAATATCAAAAAATTATATTATCACTTATTTCCAAAACTCGAAATAGAGTAGTTAAAAAGCCATAGGCGGATTCTGGCAAATACTTTCACTTTTTCTAACTTTAGTGGTTTACAGAAACAGTTTAGAGAAAGTTATTCTCTAAAAATGTTATAAATTAAACATTACTTAATTATCATTTTGACTTTACTGGTTTTGTTTTAAAGATTTATTTGTTTTGTTCAACACTTTCCATTGTTAATAATAAAGACACGTGTGGTCTTTACTGCAGATTATTCTGAACAATTTGGAATTATGTAGAAAGGACAGTGAAATCTGAATAGCTACCGTAATACATTCATGTTTACTTACTGAGACATAAAACTTGAAACAGATAGACTTAGGAAACAAATTTGGACAATAATCAAGTAGTTTTATCCCTTATCGACTTGACGGATTATCAAAATTGCAATATCTAGACCCATTTTGTTACCAGGTCTGTCTAAAAACTCCATTAGGTAGAAATATATCGACTCTAATGTTTCTCATATCCAGCACTAAATAGTTGAACAAAAATTTACTTTATAAGTTAGACATTTTCATGCTTTTAATAGGTCTACTGGTCGATATATTTTTATGTTAAAAATAAGATATGAAGAACTTTCAAAGTTACATAAAAACACCTTAAATGTTTATATTTGACTGAGCGTGTACGAAATCCTCGAAATGCGGTTTATATTTATACTTCATAGTTTTATTACGATATTGTGTGGTCTTTCCGGAAATATTTTTGAAAAATCGCAGTTCCACAGCAACTATAAAATATCACATTTTCTTTGTCGAACCTTGAATATATTTTATTTTTACTCACACTAATACGTAACACTTTGTTGAAATTAACTTTTTTAAATATCATTGTGGATGATCAAATTAATTTCAAATTGTTAACTCCCGCATATTTCAATAATTTCAATCTCGATCATATTTTATTTTGTAAGATTTATTATTCTGAAGTGAAATCGAATAAAATGATAATGACGTAATCTTATCTTTACACTTATGCAGAAATATAAACCCAAAGAATTCAAAATTATACCTCGAATGAAATTGTTCTTTTACACAAACAAACTTCGTATTAAATATCGTTAATAAAAAAAAGTGGAGTTGGGCAACTATTTTTTCATTAATTTGGTAAGTAATAGAAAAACTACAAAAACTACTGATAATTCGGCCGCAACCAACATTATCAAGCTCAGCATAAAAGAATGTCTTTAATCTTCTTTCTTTTGGGAAAATTAAAACGAAGTCACTGTCTCTTCTATTTTATATCCTTCAAATAAACAAAGACCGTCGTTTAAAAGATTACAAAGGTTTCCTGCATTATGTTTTTTTGTCCTATGTGATTATAAAATTCACAAAAAAATCCTCAATCACTCTGATTAAAGAGATATAACTAAAAATTGTACGAGATGTGCGACCTGTGCACAATTCACTTATTCTTTTATCAGGTTAGTCATAAAATTTGTTAAAAAGTATGGAACAAAAATCTTTATGTCAAACGTATAGTATTTTTGTTATTAAGAACATATTAGTAAAATTCTATACCAACTTTCTCAGTAGTACATAAAGAGAATGACTAACACATATGATGCTTATAATATTAGAAAAAGTATACTTTTGTTACATACAAGATATATACGTTTCACCTTCACCTTAACCGGACACGTGATCCCACTAGTTTGTCATTTCTCAATAATATTCTTTTTAGTCGAGAATAAAATGCATTTAATATTTTAAAGTTCATCGTCTTTTTTTTATTTACCATATTTTCCTAACGATAAAAGCATACAAACATATGTGTTCATTAGCATAAGCTTTTGAATCGTTTATAAAAGGGGGTACTTCATTTAGAGTGTAAATTTAAAGTTGTTGTGGTGTATTATAAGTGGTGAGTGGTATTTAAAACCCACAATAAAAATTTACTTATTGTAGGTTTATAAACAGACTAACGCCCTTGTGATTTGTACCACGACACTAGTACACTTCCTATTTTCCAGATCCTGCAATGTGAAGAAATATTAAATTATATGTTTGCATTTCACATCCATTTATTGGTTATATCCGATTATAGTTCTTATCATCAATTATAGTATTGATTAATTGTTTTTCGTGTCATATATATAAAAATACAATTACGCTGCAAAGGTGTTTGTTTACTATTACAATGAATTAAATTTAGTTGTCTTAATATTAAAGGCATTAATAAAGGCCTTAATGTATAAATTCACCATTAAAATAAAAGATTCCGACAAGACGTCTATCTACTAGATTAGTGTTTTGCTAATTTAATTACATTTAGAATACATTTTGGTAAGGAAAGAAGGTAATTTTTTACTGAAAACCATAAATTTTGCACATCTCATATGCAAACTATGTACGTTTTATTTGCGAGGATAAATATATTTTACATGACAATACGCACTTTAGCGTCGCCACAAAACTTTATTACAATTCACTACGATTACTGAATATAAGTAATAAGTTTTAACCATAACCAGCACGTGTCAGATTGTTACACGAGCGCATATGCAAACACAGGTTAATGTGTGTTTGTATTTGCGCTCGTGTCGAGTCAGTTTGTGCCATCTCATTCAGGGAACGGATAAAGCTTTTTCATTTGAAGTCACATATAATATAATAAGTACATTCTCTTTTTACAGTGTTTTTATGGTAAAGTATGCGTTAGTATATTTTTTATACTAGGTTTTAGTCAAAGGTTTTTTTCAGTGACGAATTATTTTTTGTTCCAAAAAAGTGTACAATTTCTTTTAATCATTATTAGATTAGAACTACGATTTTAATAGGGATAGCGTCATTCCTTAGAGGCCTGTCGCTCCATCACCACTACTAGTCGATGAAAGTAGCTTATTTTCCTCGCTTTCAATCTCTTTGAGATAGTTTGGGACTTCCCATACTTTGGGCTGCGTATTAAAAGAATATCGCTGCCTTCCATTCATTTCTACCCTGCAAGGAAAAAAGGACATGGAGTCCTGTCAATTGTAAACTTTAGTCATTTCAACTCTGCAAGGAAATCTGTCAATTGTAAACTTTAATGATAGTTAATCCATTAAAAAACTATATAAACAAAGCTATTTATTATACATAAAGCTTTCTCTTTCAGGTTGTAACATCGTTTCATATTTTATGTCCATTATTATTCAAGTAAAAATATCATTTAATTTACTTTACCCTCTTCATTTTTTCATCCCTTATATTCAAAAGCCAAGAGTTAGTTTTATATACTGGCATCTCAATTAAAATTTGTTCATACATTGTTAAGGATTTTTATCTTGTTATTATATGCCATGTCCAGAAAATTGAAATATGTTATTTGGCTATACGTTTGCATCTTGTTTTTTATACAGCGATTGTTCTCTGGACGCCTGTTATGGCTTCTTTTATTTGAACGGTTTAAAGTCTCGTCGCCAATAAAAATATTTTCTTATTTGAGAGAACACTTCGCACCAGAAGCATCAGATACGCACATATATTATACGCACAGATATTTTCTATATAAAATATTGTTTTTCGATTTAGCATTATTCAATATTACCGATAAACCATGATATGACATAGTAGATCACTTGAGGAGTTCAGTTACGCTACTTAAATTTGCAAACTTTTAATAAAATACTTCCTGTTTATTGTTTGTCATATTTTTTATGATTTTACCCTTATCGAAGCTATAAGGGAAATCGAATATCAATTTATACTTCGACGAATAAGTCAATCCTCGATTAAACAATTTTAATATTAGCATTGTTTACAATTTACATTGAAATTTAAAAAAAATTAAAACAATTTATCTTTAGAATATACTCAGTGAAAATTGTCTTTGTTAAGAACGAAGAGTTACGTCAAATTTATATTACCAGTGGCAGAATACAATGGCAGAACACAATAAGAATATTTTTGTTGAAATGAACCCATCTCTATCAATGCATCGCTTGTTGATAAATTTAGGTTTGCCTTTGTGATTACAAAAATGAAAAAAATGTATCGCTCGTGAGGAACGAGAACCATTCTGAATCAAAAACTAGCTGATTAACTACAGGCTCGGCACATCATTTCGACAGAATGTAATATATGCGAGTACCTATTCATCAAAATCGTACTTTGCGCCCCTTATCTTGCTTTGTATCGTCATTCAACTTGATTTACCTTTACAGAAGTTGATTACGGGCGTATTTAAATTTTTTATTAAAATCGATTTTTTAATGATTTTTGTATGGAAAAATAGAACAAACCTTCATCTATAATTCATGGTGATTACATTTACTGGTTTCATATATTTATCTCATAAAAATCGGCTTTTTGCAAATCATTCCTCGCCAAAATGGTTAAAGAAGAGTAAGTTTAGAGGTTTCATTCTAAACAAGCACACCTTAATTTGAAATGCGAAAAAAACTAATAAAATTGTCATGTCTTCAACAACAATTTGCTTGACACAATAGTAAAAATAAAAATATTTAGTCAACGAAAATATGGTTTCAATCTTCCATTCAATTGGTACGTTACAACAGTAACAACACACCAGCTAGTCATTGTGCACCGAAGTGCGCTCGTGATCAGTTCTGTGTATCGGCCGCTCTGATTAAAATTATTCACGATTTGGACTACACCATTGAAATAATTATAATTGGATTAACCATATATATATATATATATATATATATATATATATATATATATATATATATATGTGTGTGTGTGTATGTGTATGTAATTTCCACTAATGCTTGACAGGTTTTTATGTAAATACGTATACGTGTTATAATCTGAAATGAAATTAATAACTTCTCAATCCTATTATAAATTGTTTTGATTTCATTCCACTTATTTGGCTATTTAATGCATTCCACTTATTCGTTCCAATAAATTATTTTATTAAGTATAATCAACTAGCGACCCACCCCGGCTTCGCACGAGTGCAACGTAGATGCTAATATGGTGTAATTGTGGAGCCATTAATAATATTACAGTCATTATTAGAATATACTACAGGATGACTTTACACACAATGTTTACTAATGTTTTTGCGGTCTATAGTGTGGCGGTGAAAAGCACATTTTTATCTTTTTTTATTTTACTTGGTTGAGAACTCCGATAAATGCGTGCAATCGCTACAAATCATACAACGCCATAGGGTGACGCACGCCGCCGCCGCCCGCTGCCGCCGTTGTCCGTACACGGCATCGGCATCGCGAATACTGATTTTTGTTAATTTTAAATCTGTGATATCTTCTAAAATATTAATGGTAATGATAAAATTTTTTTTTTTATTATTCAGAATGTTTTGGACCACGTGCCATCAATAAAATATGAAAGAAACAATAAATACAGGGCACTCGGAGAATTAATTACGCTTTTACATATCAACATTAAGGAGGGGGGTGCGGTTTTCCATTTACAACCGGATGAAGCAATAAAACAAAAAAAATTGAGTTCTGGGGATATGATTGTGGTAAAATGAATATCAGTGAATAGCATCCGTGGTTTTATGAAATACAAGGTCAACTTCGTATCTCTAGTGACGACGTCTGCTTATTTGCGGTCTGGGCTGGTAATAATAAATTCAAAATATAAATTTATTGAAAGATTTCATCAAAACTGTATGCGTCATGAATTGGTGAATCCTCGACAATCGAAGAATTAAAAGATCATCCATCATATTCCATTAGTACTAAAATTTTAGAACTTTAAACTGAAGATGATCAGAATAAAGTCTTATCGTGTTAGGATCCCGACACTTTTGTAGCCATGTCTTCTGCCAATTTATATTTTCAAATTGAAAAAAAAAACTACTGACAGTCACTTAGTTAAGTCAATTTACTACTAAATAAAAATTACTTATTTTATTAAACAAACCCAAATATAAAACAAAATGTTTTGAAGATGGAGTGTGATAACAAAAGTTTTCGCGCAAGTTCTTCAAATTGGTTTTAATAAAATTATTTAAATCTTAATCATATGCACCAGTTCAATCCATAATAACAATAATGTATCTTGCTGTTATGCGAAGCAAATTCGGTAATATTTGTATTCAATGCATATACTACGGCGTCGCACAAATTACAAAATATTTCGGAGAACATATTCCAATAATTTCAATTTCCAAACATTCGCAAACAATTTTTCACCGTTCATGTCATATAACGCACTATATTTTTTTTGCCTGCTATTATATATATATATATATATATATATATATATATATATATATATATGGCGCAATATACAACAAATAAATAACAATTCACTGACCTCATTGAACTCCAACCTTGTCATTGAACCAAAACTCAACCCTAACAAGTCGGCTTCTTAGACCGACAAAATAAACCTTCTTTCTCTTCTAAATAAGAAAGTAAGCATTATAGGGAAAAGCTTTGAAAGAAAATATTAATTCTCATATCGCCTTACGTCATAAATTCAGCCTATCGTTACTTGTACCCCTTTCCATGTTTTATCCTTTAGTTAAAATTATTGTAGTGTCCAATAAGTTTTTGGTAATTTTAATATGGATATTTACATGTGTAATGGACATAGGAAAATATGTAACAAAACTTTCTTTTGAATGTCTTAAATTTTAAATGATTCACTTAAAAATCTAATATTACCGAGTTATGCGACCTCACCCCCGCTATAACAGTCAAAATTATATGGGACTAAAATGGCAACTGAGCCTCAAGTCCTTAAATACAAAAACAATTTCTACACAATCAGTGCGCTCAATTCTACTACCTGAGTGCTATTAATTTAATATCAAGTTGCTAAAGGAGCATTTGAAAAAAAAAAACCTTAAATTTTACTGTAATTTCACGTCCGATCAACTTGCGGCCAGCAAAATTGTGGAAGTAAATGCTTTAAATAAAAACAATACACTTTGTTAACATTTATAATTTTGAATTTTCCTTCAATGAAATGAAATGAAAAAAAACTCATTTACATCCGTAAAATAGTATTTCATAGTATTTCTTCCTGCAATATTATTATTTGACATAGTTTCGTCTCTTATTTCATTTAAAACATAAGTACAATCACCGATGGATGAAATAATCAACGTTTCCTAATGTCTATAATATTACATATACTATAGACATTAGGTAACGTTGATTATTTCATCATAATATTACATTGCGCCCAAATGAAAATACGCATTTAATTTACCAAAACAACTACCATCTATCAGATGACACAAGCCTCTACTGCTTCACACGCGAGCTACGGTGTGTAGATATAAGATAAAATAAAATGGGTAGCGTCCTGACAACTTTATGACACCAATACAATTCACGGCTATAATTCACTGTGGCCGGTATCGCCCTAACTGTTAAATGTTGAACAAAACGACCGTACTAAATTTGCCGAAGGATAATATCTTAAGAAAATGAAACGAATGCTTGTAATTTGGAATTACTATTACAAAATTACAACAAAGTAAAAAAGAGTTTAAAAACATAACGAACTCTGGTTTCGGTACTTTCGTTCTAATTTATATCTATTTATATGCCCGTGAAAACGAACTACAGCGTAATTGTAATATAAAATAAAATAACCACTAAAAAATATTCCGAAGACGAAAAAATTACAATTTATCTAATATCAAAAAATTATATTATCACTTATTTCCAAAACTCGAAATAGAGTAGTTAAAAAGCCATAGGCGGATTCTGGCAAATACTTTCACTTTTTCTAACTTTAGTGGTTTACAGAAACAGTTTAGAGAAAGTTATTCTCTAAAAATGTTATAAATTAAACATTACTTAATTATCATTTTGACTTTACTGGTTTTGTTTTAAAGATTTATTTGTTTTGTTCAACACTTTCCATTGTTAATAATAAAGACACGTGTGGTCTTTACTGCAGATTATTCTGAACAATTTGGAATTATGTAGAAAGGACAGTGAAATCTGAATAGCTACCGTAATACATTCATGTTTACTTACTGAGACATAAAACTTGAAACAGATAGACTTAGGAAACAAATTTGGACAATAATCAAGTAGTTTTATCCCTTATCGACTTGACGGATTATCAAAATTGCAATATCTAGACCCATTTTGTTACCAGGTCTGTCTAAAAACTCCATTAGGTAGAAATATATCGACTCTAATGTTTCTCATATCCAGCACTAAATAGTTGAACAAAAATTTACTTTATAAGTTAGACATTTTCATGCTTTTAATAGGTCTACTGGTCGATATATTTTTATGTTAAAAATAAGATATGAAGAACTTTCAAAGTTACATAAAAACACCTTAAATGTTTATATTTGACTGAGCGTGTACGAAATCCTCGAAATGCGGTTTATATTTATACTTCATAGTTTTATTACGATATTGTGTGGTCTTTCCGGAAATATTTTTGAAAAATCGCAGTTCCACAGCAACTATAAAATATCACATTTTCTTTGTCGAACCTTGAATATATTTTATTTTTACTCACACTAATACGTAACACTTTGTTGAAATTAACTTTTTTAAATATCATTGTGGATGATCAAATTAATTTCAAATTGTTAACTCCCGCATATTTCAATAATTTCAATCTCGATCATATTTTATTTTGTAAGATTTATTATTCTGAAGTGAAATCGAATAAAATGATAATGACGTAATCTTATCTTTACACTTATGCAGAAATATAAACCCAAAGAATTCAAAATTATACCTCGAATGAAATTGTTCTTTTACACAAACAAACTTCGTATTAAATATCGTTAATAAAAAAAAGTGGAGTTGGGCAACTATTTTTTCATTAATTTGGTAAGTAATAGAAAAACTACAAAAACTACTGATAATTCGGCCGCAACCAACATTATCAAGCTCAGCATAAAAGAATGTCTTTAATCTTCTTTCTTTTGGGAAAATTAAAACGAAGTCACTGTCTCTTCTATTTTATATCCTTCAAATAAACAAAGACCGTCGTTTAAAAGATTACAAAGGTTTCCTGCATTATGTTTTTTTGTCCTATGTGATTATAAAATTCACAAAAAAATCCTCAATCACTCTGATTAAAGAGATATAACTAAAAATTGTACGAGATGTGCGACCTGTGCACAATTCACTTATTCTTTTATCAGGTTAGTCATAAAATTTGTTAAAAAGTATGGAACAAAAATCTTTATGTCAAACGTATAGTATTTTTGTTATTAAGAACATATTAGTAAAATTCTATACCAACTTTCTCAGTAGTACATAAAGAGAATGACTAACACATATGATGCTTATAATATTAGAAAAAGTATACTTTTGTTACATACAAGATATATACGTTTCACCTTCACCTTAACCGGACACGTGATCCCACTAGTTTGTCATTTCTCAATAATATTCTTTTTAGTCGAGAATAAAATGCATTTAATATTTTAAAGTTCATCGTCTTTTTTTTATTTACCATATTTTCCTAACGATAAAAGCATACAAACATATGTGTTCATTAGCATAAGCTTTTGAATCGTTTATAAAAGGGGGTACTTCATTTAGAGTGTAAATTTAAAGTTGTTGTGGTGTATTATAAGTGGTGAGTGGTATTTAAAACCCACAATAAAAATTTACTTATTGTAGGTTTATAAACAGACTAACGCCCTTGTGATTTGTACCACGACACTAGTACACTTCCTATTTTCCAGATCCTGCAATGTGAAGAAATATTAAATTATATGTTTGCATTTCACATCCATTTATTGGTTATATCCGATTATAGTTCTTATCATCAATTATAGTATTGATTAATTGTTTTTCGTGTCATATATATAAAAATACAATTACGCTGCAAAGGTGTTTGTTTACTATTACAATGAATTAAATTTAGTTGTCTTAATATTAAAGGCATTAATAAAGGCCTTAATGTATAAATTCACCATTAAAATAAAAGATTCCGACAAGACGTCTATCTACTAGATTAGTGTTTTGCTAATTTAATTACATTTAGAATACATTTTGGTAAGGAAAGAAGGTAATTTTTTACTGAAAACCATAAATTTTGCACATCTCATATGCAAACTATGTACGTTTTATTTGCGAGGATAAATATATTTTACATGACAATACGCACTTTAGCGTCGCCACAAAACTTTATTACAATTCACTACGATTACTGAATATAAGTAATAAGTTTTAACCATAACCAGCACGTGTCAGATTGTTACACGAGCGCATATGCAAACACAGGTTAATGTGTGTTTGTATTTGCGCTCGTGTCGAGTCAGTTTGTGCCATCTCATTCAGGGAACGGATAAAGCTTTTTCATTTGAAGTCACATATAATATAATAAGTACATTCTCTTTTTACAGTGTTTTTATGGTAAAGTATGCGTTAGTATATTTTTTATACTAGGTTTTAGTCAAAGGTTTTTTTCAGTGACGAATTATTTTTTGTTCCAAAAAAGTGTACAATTTCTTTTAATCATTATTAGATTAGAACTACGATTTTAATAGGGATAGCGTCATTCCTTAGAGGCCTGTCGCTCCATCACCACTACTAGTCGATGAAAGTAGCTTATTTTCCTCGCTTTCAATCTCTTTGAGATAGTTTGGGACTTCCCATACTTTGGGCTGCGTATTAAAAGAATATCGCTGCCTTCCATTCATTTCTACCCTGCAAGGAAAAAAGGACATGGAGTCCTGTCAATTGTAAACTTTAGTCATTTCAACTCTGCAAGGAAATCTGTCAATTGTAAACTTTAATGATAGTTAATCCATTAAAAAACTATATAAACAAAGCTATTTATTATACATAAAGCTTTCTCTTTCAGGTTGTAACATCGTTTCATATTTTATGTCCATTATTATTCAAGTAAAAATATCATTTAATTTACTTTACCCTCTTCATTTTTTCATCCCTTATATTCAAAAGCCAAGAGTTAGTTTTATATACTGGCATCTCAATTAAAATTTGTTCATACATTGTTAAGGATTTTTATCTTGTTATTATATGCCATGTCCAGAAAATTGAAATATGTTATTTGGCTATACGTTTGCATCTTGTTTTTTATACAGCGATTGTTCTCTGGACGCCTGTTATGGCTTCTTTTATTTGAACGGTTTAAAGTCTCGTCGCCAATAAAAATATTTTCTTATTTGAGAGAACACTTCGCACCAGAAGCATCAGATACGCACATATATTATACGCACAGATATTTTCTATATAAAATATTGTTTTTCGATTTAGCATTATTCAATATTACCGATAAACCATGATATGATTAGTAGATCACTTGAGGAGTTCAGTTACGCTACTTAAATTTGCAAACTTTTAATAAAATACTTCCTGTTTATTGTTTGTCATATTTTTTATGATTTTACCCTTATCGAAGCTATAAGGGAAATCGAATATCAATTTATACTTCGACGAATAAGTCAATCCTCGATTAAACAATTTTAATATTAGCATTGTTTACAATTTACATTGAAATTTAAAAAAAATTAAAACAATTTATCTTTAGAATATACTCAGTGAAAATTGTCTTTGTTAAGAACGAAGAGTTACGTCAAATTTATATTACCAGTGGCAGAATACAATGGCAGAACACAATAAGAATATTTTTGTTGAAATGAACCCATCTCTATCAATGCATCGCTTGCTGATAAATTTAGGTTTGCCTTTGTGATTACAAAAATGAAAAAAATGTATCGCTCGTGAGGAACGAGAACCATTCTGAATCAAAAACTAGCTGATTAACTACAGGCTCGGCACATCATTTCGACAGAATGTAATATATGCGAGTACCTATTCATCAAAATCGTACTTTGCGCCCCTTATCTTGCTTTGTATCGTCATTCAACTTGATTTACCTTTACAGAAGTTGATTACGGGCGTATTTAAATTTTTTATTAAAATCGATTTTTTAATGATTTTTGTATGGAAAAATAGAACAAACCTTCATCTATAATTCATGGTGATTACATTTACTGGTTTCATATATTTATCTTATAAAAATCGGCTTTTTGCAAATCATTCCTCGCCAAAATGGTTAAAGAAGAGTAAGTTTAGAGGTTTCATTCTAAACAAGCACACCTTAATTTGAAATGCGAAAAAAACTAATAAAATTGTCATGTCTTCAACAACAATTTGCTTGACACAATAGTAAAAATAAAAATATTTAGTCAACGAAAATATGGTTTCAATCTTCCATTCAATTGGTACGTTACAACAGTAACAACACACCAGCTAGTCATTGTGCACCGAAGTGCGCTCGTGATCAGTTCTGTGTATCGGCCGCTCTGATTAAAATTATTCACGATTTGGACTACACCATTGAAATAATTATAATTGGATTAACCATATATATATATATATATATATATATATATATATATATATATATATATATATATATATATATATATATGTGTGTGTGTGTATGTGTATGTAATTTCCACTAATGCTTGACAGGTTTTTATGTAAATACGTATACGTGTTATAATCTGAAATGAAATTAATAACTTCTCAATCCTATTATAAATTGTTTTGATTTCATTCCACTTATTTGGCTATTTAATGCATTCCACTTATTCGTTCCAATAAATTATTTTATTAAGTATAATCAACTAGCGACCCACCCCGGCTTCGCACGAGTGCAACGTAGATGCTAATATGGTGTAATTGTGGAGCCATTAATAATATTACAGTCATTATTAGAATATACTACAGGATGACTTTACACACAATGTTTACTAATGTTTTTGCGGTCTATAGTGTGGCGGTGAAAAGCACATTTTTATCTTTTTTTATTTTACTTGGTTGAGAACTCCGATAAATGCGTGCAATCGCTACAAATCATACAACGCCATAGGGTGACGCACGCCGCCGCCGCCCGCTGCCGCCGTTGTCCGTACACGGCATCGGCATCGCGAATACTGATTTTTGTTAATTTTAAATCTGTGATATCTTCTAAAATATTAATGGTAATGATAAAAATTTTTTTTTTATTATTCAGAATGTTTTGGACCACGTGCCATCAATAAAATATGAAAGAAACAATAAATACAGGGCACTCGGAGAATTAATTACGCTTTTACATATCAACATTAAGGAGGGGGGTGCGGTTTTCCATTTACAACCGGATGAAGCAATAAAACAAAAAAAATTGAGTTCTGGGGATATGATTGTGGTAAAATGAATATCAGTGAATAGCATCCGTGGTTTTATGAAATACAAGGTCAACTTCGTATCTCTAGTGACGACGTCTGCTTATTTGCGGTCTGGGCTGGTAATAATAAATTCAAAATATAAATTTATTGAAAGATTTCATCAAAACTGTATGCGTCATGAATTGGTGAATCCTCGACAATCGAAAAATTAAAAGATCATTCATCATATTCCATTAGTACTAAAATTTTAAAACTTGAAACTGAAGATGATCAGAATAAAGTCTTATCGTGTCAGGATCCCGACACTTTTGTAGCCATGTCTTCTGCCAATTTATATTTTCAAATTGAAAAAAAAAACTACTGACAGTCACTTAGTTAAGTCAATTTACTACTAAATAAAAATTACTTATTTTATTAAACAAACCCAAATATAAAACAAAATGTTTTGAAGATGGAGTGTGATAACAAAAGTTTTCGCGCAAGTTCTTCAAATTGGTTTTAATAAAATTATTTAAATCTTAATCATATGCACCAGTTCAATCCATAATAACAATAATGTATCTTGCTGTTATGCGAAGCAAATTCGGTAATATTTGTATTCAATGCATATACTACGGCGTCGCACAAATTACAAAATATTTCGGAGAACATATTCCAATAATTTCAATTTCCAAACATTCGCAAACAATTTTTCACCGTTCATGTCATATAACGCACTATATTTTTTTTGCCTGCTATTATATATATATATATATATATATATATATATATATATATATATATGGCGCAATATACAACAAATAAATAACAATTCACTGACCTCATTGAACTCCAACCTTGTCATTGAACCAAAACTCAACCCTAACAAGTCGGCTTCTTAGACCGACAAAATAAACCTTCTTTCTCTTCTAAATAAGAAAGTAAGCATTATAGGGAAAAGCTTTGAAAGAAAATATTAATTCTCATATCGCCTTACGTCATAAATTCAGCCTATCGTTACTTGTACCCCTTTCCATGTTTTATCCTTTAGTTAAAATTATTGTAGTGTCCAATAAGTTTTTGGTAATTTTAATATGGATATTTACATGTGTAATGGACATAGGAAAATATGTAACAAAACTTTCTTTTGAATGTCTTAAATTTTAAATGATTCACTTAAAAATCTAATATTACCGAGTTATGCGACCTCACCCCCGCTATAACAGTCAAAATTATATGGGACTAAAATGGCAACTGAGCCTCAAGTCCTTAAATACAAAAACAATTTCTACACAATCAGTGCGCTCAATTCTACTACCTGAGTGCTATTAATTTAATATCAAGTTGCTAAAGGAGCATTTGAAAAAAAAAAACCTTAAATTTTACTGTAATTTCACGTCCGATCAACTTGCGGCCAGCAAAATTGTGGAAGTAAATGCTTTAAATAAAAACAATACACTTTGTTAACATTTATAATTTTGAATTTTCCTTCAATGAAATGAAATGAAAAAAAACTCATTTACATCCGTAAAATAGTATTTCATAGTATTTCTTCCTGCAATATTATTATTTGACATAGTTTCGTCTCTTATTTCATTTAAAACATAAGTACAATCACCGATGGATGAAATAATCAACGTTTCCTAATGTCTATAATATTACATATACTATAGACATTAGGTAACGTTGATTATTTCATCATAATATTACATTGCGCCCAAATGAAAATACGCATTTAATTTACCAAAACAACTACCATCTATCAGATGACACAAGCCTCTACTGCTTCACACGCGAGCTACGGTGTGTAGATATAAGATAAAATAAAATGGGTAGCGTCCTGACAACTTTATGACACCAATACAATTCACGGCTATAATTCACTGTGGCCGGTATCGCCCTAACTGTTAAATGTTGAACAAAACGACCGTACTAAATTTGCCGAAGGATAATATCTTAAGAAAATGAAACGAATGCTTGTAATTTGGAATTACTATTACAAAATTACAACAAAGTAAAAAAGAGTTTAAAAACAAAACGAACTCTGGTTTCGGTACTTTCGTTCTAATTTATATATCTATTTATATGCCCATGAAAACGAACTACAGTGTAATTGTAATATAAAATAAAATAACCACTAAAAATATTCCGAAGACGAAAAAATTACAATTTATCTAATATCAAAAAATTATATTATCACTTATTTCCAAAACCCGAAATAGAGTAGTTAAAAAGCCATAGGCGGATTCTGGTAATTACTTTCACTTTTTCTAACTTTAGTGGTTTACAGAAACAGTTTAGACAAAGTTATTCTCTAAAAATGTTATAAATTAAACTTACTAAATTATCATTTTGACTTTACTGGTTTTGTTTTAAAGATTTATTTGTTTTGTTCAACACTTTCCATTGTTAATAATAAAGACACGTTTGGTCTTTACTGCAGATTATTCTGAACAATTTGGAATTATGTAGAAAGGACAGTGAAATCTGAATAGCTACCGTAATATATTCATGTTTACTTACTGAGACATAAAACTTGAAACAGATAGACTTAGGAAACAAATTTGGACAATAATCAAGTAGTTTTATCCCTTATCGACTTGATGGATTATCAAAATTGCAATATCTAGACCCATTTTGTTACCAGGTCTGTCCAAAAACTCCATTAGGTAGAAAGCTGTCGACTCTAATGTTTCTCATATCCAGCACTAAATAGTTGAACAAAAATTTACTTTATAAGTTAGACATTTTCATGCTTTTAATAGGTCTACTCGTCGATATATTTTTATGTTAAAAATAAGATATGAAGAACTTTCAAAGTTACATAAAAACACCTTAAATGTTTATATTTGACTGAGCGTGTACGAAATTCTCGAAATGAGGCTTATATTTATACTTCATAGTTTTATTACCGTATTGTGTGATCTTTCCGGAAATATTTTTGAAAAATTGCAATTCCACAGCAACTATAAAATATCACATTTTCATTGTCGAACCTTGAATATATTTTATTTTTACTCACACTAATACGTAACACTTTGTTAAAATTAACTTTATAAATATCATTGCGGATGATCAAATTAATTTCAAATTATTAACTCCCGCATATTTCAATAATTTCAATCTCGATCATATTTTATTTTGTAAGATTTATTATTCTGAAGTGAAATCGAATAAAATGATAATGACGTAATCTTATCTTTACACTAATGCAGAAATATAAACCCAAAGAATTCAAAATTATACCTCGAATGAAATTGTTCTTTTACACAAACAAACTTCGTATTAAATATCGTTAATAAAAAAAAGTGGAGTTGGGCAACTATTTTTTCATTAATTTGGTAAGTAATAGAAAAACTGCAAAAACTACTGATAATTCGGCCGCAACCAACTTTATCAAGCTCAGCATAAAAGAATGTCTTTAATCTTCTTTCTTTTGGGAAAATTAAAACGAAGTCACTGTCTCTTCTATTTTATATCCTTCAAATAAACAAAGACCATCGTTTAAAAGATTTCCTGCATTATGTTTTTTTATCCTATATGATTATAAAATTCACAAAAAAAAATCCTCAATCAATCTGATTAAAGAGATATAATTAAAAATTGAACCATATGTGCGACCTATGCACAATTCACTTATTCTTTTATCAGGTTAGTCATAAAATTTGTTAAAAAGTATGGAACAAAAATCTTTATGTCAAACGTATAGTATTTCTGTTGTAGTTATAGCATTTCTACGTTATAGTATTTCTATTATATTTTATAGTGATTCTAACGTTATAGTATTTCTGTTATTAAGAACATTTTAGTAAAATTCTATGGCAACTTTCCAAGTAGTACAAAACAAGAGTAACTTTAGCACATGTGATGCTTATAATATTAGAAAAATTATACTTTTGTTACATACGAGAGATATGCGTTCCAGCTTCGATGGACACGTGGTCCCACAAGTTTGTCATTTCTCAACAATATTCTTTGTAGTCGAGAATAAAATGTATTTAATATTTTAAAGTTTATATTCTTTTTTTTATTTACCATATTTGCCTAACGATATAAGCATACAAACATATATGTTCATGAGCATAAGCATTTGAATCGTTTATAAAAGAGGTACTTCATTTTCTGTGTAAATTTAGAGTTGGAAATGGTCAGTGGTAAGTGGTATTTAAAATCTATAATGAGAATTTACTTATTGTAGGTTTGCAAATAGACTAACGCTTTTCGGCTTTGTACCACGGCATGAGTGCGGAACTAGTACACTTCCTATTTCCTATCACAAATAGTAAATTATATGTTTGCTTTTCCCATTCATTTATTGGTTATATCCGATTATAGTTGTTATCATCAATTATAGTATTGATTAATTTTTTTTTGTCTCATAGATATAAAAATACAATTACGATGAAAAGGTGTTTGTTTACTATTATAATGAATTAAATTTAGTTGTCTTAATATTAGTGGCATTAATAAATGCCTTAATGTATAAATTCACCATTAAAATAAAAGATTCCGACAAGACGTCTATCTACTAGATTAGTGTTTTGCTAATTTAATTACATTTAGAATACATTTTGGTAAGGAAAGAAGGTAATTTTTTACTGAAAACCATAAATTTTGCACATCTCATATGCAAACTATGTACGTTTTATTTGCGAGGATAAATATATTTTACATGACAATACGCACTTTAGCGTCGCCACAAAACTTTATTACAATTCACTACGATTACTGAAAATAAGTAATAAGTTTTAACCATAACCAGCACGTGTCAGATTGTTACACGAGCGCATATGCAAACACATGTTAATGTGTGTTTGTATTTGCGCTCGTGTCGAGTCAGTTTGTGCCATCTCATTCAGGGAACGGATAAAGCTTTTTCATTTGAAGTCACATATAATATAATAAGTACATTCTCTTTTTACAGTGTTTTTATGGTAAAGTATGCGTTAGTATATTTTTTATACTAGGTTTTAGTCAAAGGTTTTTTTCAGTGACGAATTATTTTTTGTTCCAAAAAAGTGTACAATTTCTTTTAATCATTATTAGATTAGAACTACGATTTTAATAGGGATAGCGTCATTCCTTAGAGGCCTGTCGCTCCATCACCACTACTAGTCGATGAAAGTAGCTTATTTTCCTCGCTTTCAATCTCTTTGAGATAGTTTGGGACTTCCCATACTTTGGGCTGCGTATTAAAAGAATATCGCTGCCTTCCATTCATTTCTACCCTGCAAGGAAAAAAGGACATGGAGTCCTGTCAATTGTAAACTTTAGTCATTTCAACTCTGCAAGGAAATCTGTCAATTGTAAACTTTAATGATAGTTAATCCATTAAAAAACTATATAAACAAAGCTATTTATTATACATAAAGCTTTCTCTTTCAGGTTGTAACATCGTTTCATATTTTATGTCCATTATTATTCAAGTAAAAATATCATTTAATTTACTTTACCCTCTTCATTTTTTCATCCCTTATATTCAAAAGCCAAGAGTTAGTTTTATATACTGGCATCTCAATTAAAATTTGTTCATACATTGTTAAGGATTTTTATCTTGTTATTATATGCCATGTCCAGCAAATTGAAATATGTTATTTGGCTATACGTTTGCATCTTGTTTTTTATACAGCGATTGTTCTCTGGACGCCTGTTATGGCTTCTTTTATTTGAACGGTTTAAAGTCTCGTCGCCAATAAAAATATTTTCTTATTTGAGAGAACACTTCGCACCAGAAGCATCAGATACGCACATATATTATACGCACAGATATTTTCTATATAAAATATTGTTTTTCGATTTAGCATTATTCAATATTACCGATAAACCATGATATGATTAGTAGATCACTTGAGGAGTTCAGTTACGCTACTTAAATTTGCAAACTTTTAATAAAATACTTCCTGTTTATTGTTTGTCATATTTTTTATGATTTTACCCTTATCGAAGCTATAAGGGAAATCGAATATCAATTTATACTTCGACGAATAAGTCAATCCTCGATTAAACAATTTTAATATTAGCATTGTTTACAATTTACATTGAAATTTAAAAAAAATTAAAACAATTTATCTTTAGAATATACTCAGTGAAAATTGTCTTTGTTAAGAACGAAGAGTTACGTCAAATTTATATTACCAGTGGCAGAATACAATGGCAGAACACAATAAGAATATTTTTGTTGAAATGAACCCATCTCTATCAATGCATCGCTTGCTGATAAATTTAGGTTTGCCTTTGTGATTACAAAAATGAAAAAAATGTATCGCTCGTGAGGAACGAGAACCATTCTGAATCAAAAACTAGCTGATTAACTACAGGCTCGGCACATCATTTCGACAGAATGTAATATATGCGAGTACCTATTCATCAAAATCGTACTTTGCGCCCCTTATCTTGCTTTTTATCGTCATTCAACTTGATTTACCTTTACAGAAGTTGATTACGGGCGTATTTAAATTTTTTATTAAAATCGATTTTTTAATGATTTTTGTATGGAAAAATAGAACAAACCTTCATCTATAATTCATGGTGATTACATTTACTGGTTTCATATATTTATCTCATAAAAATCGGCTTTTTGCAAATCATTCCTCGCCAAAATGGTTAAAGAAGAGTAAGTTTAGAGGTTTCACTCTAAACAAGCACACCTTAATTTGAAATGCGAAAAAAACTAATAAAATTGTCATGTCTTCAACAACAATTTGCTTGACACAATAGTAAAAATAAAAATATTTAGTCAACGAAAATATGGTTTCAATCTTCCATTCAATTGGTACGTTACAACAGTAACAACACACCAGCTAGTCATTGTGCACCGAAGTGCGCTCGTGATCAGTTCTGTGTATCGGCCGCTCTGATTAAAATTATTCACGATTTGGACTACACCATTGAAATAATTATAATTGGATTAACCATATATATATATATATATATATATATGTATATATATATATATATATATATATATATATATATATATATATATATATGTGTGTGTGTGTATGTGTATGTAATTTCCACTAATGCTTGACAGGTTTTTATGTAAATACGTATACGTGTTATAATCTGAAATGAAATTAATAACTTCTCAATCCTATTATAAATTGTTTTGATTTCATTCCACTTATTTGGCTATTTAATGCATTCCACTTATTCGTTCCAATAAATTATTTTATTAAGTATAATCAACTAGCGACGCACCCCGGCTTCGCACGAGTGCAACGTAGATGCTAATATGGTGTAATTGTGGAGCCATTAATAATATTACAGTCATTATTAGAATATACTACAGGATGACTTTACACACAATGTTTACTAATGTTTTTGCGGTCTATAGTGTGGTGGTGAAAAGCACATTTTTATCTTTTTTTATTTTACTTGGTTGAGAACTCCGATAAATGCGTGCAATCGCTACAAATCATACAACGCCATAGGGTGACGCACGCCGCCGCCGCCCGCTGCCGCCGTTGTCTGTACACGGCATCGGCATCGCGAATACTGATTTTTGTTAATTTTAAATCTGTGATATCTTCTAAAATATTAATGGTAATGATAAAAATTTTTTTTTTATTATTCAGAATGTTTTGGACCACGTGCCATCAATAAAATATGAAAGAAACAATAAATACAGGGCACTCGGAGAATTAATTACGCTTTTACATATCAACATTAAGGAGGGGGGTGCGGTTTTCCATTTACAACCGGATGAAGCAATAAAACAAAAAAAATTGAGTTCTGGGGATATGATTGTGGTAAAATGAATATCAGTGAATAGCATCCGTGGTTTTATGAAATACAAGGTCAACTTCGTATCTCTAGTGACGACGTCTGCTTATTTGCGGTCTGGGCTGGTAATAATAAATTCAAAATATAAATTTATTGAAAGATTTCATCAAAACTGTATGCGTCATGAATTGGTGAATCCTCGACAATCGAAGAATTAAAAGATCATTCATCATATTCCATTAGTACTAAAATTTTAGAACTTGAAACTGAAGATGATCAGAATAAAGTCTTATCGTGTCAGGATCCCGACACTTTTGTAGCCATGTCTTCTGCCAATTTATATTTTCAAATTGAAAAAAAAAACTACTGACAGTCACTTAGTTAAGTCAATTTACTACTAAATAAAAATTACTTATTTTATTAAACAAACCCAAATATAAAACAAAATGTTTTGAAGATGGAGTGTGATAACAAAAGTTTTCGCGCAAGTTCTTCAAATTGGTTTTAATAAAATTATTTAAATCTTAATCATATGCACCAGTTCAATCCATAATAACAGTACTGTATCTTGCAGTTATGCGAAATAAATTCGGTAATATTTGTATTCAATGCATATACTACGGCGTCGCACAAATTACAAAATATTTCGGAGAACATATTCCAATAATTTCAATTTCCAAACATTCGCAAACAATTTTTCACCGTTCATGTCATATAACGCACTATATTTTTTTTGCCTGCTATTATATATATATATATATATATATATATATATATATATATATATATATATATGGCGCAATATACAACAAATAAATAACAATTCACTGACCTCATTGAACTCCAACCTTGTCATTGAACCAAAACTCAACCCTAACAAGTCGGCTTCTTAGACCGACAAAATAAACCTTCTTTCTCTTCTAAATAAGAAAGTAAGCATTATAGGGAAAAGCTTTGAAAGAAAATATTAATTCTCATATCGCCTTACGTCATAAATTCAGCCTATCGTTACTTGTACCCCTTTCCATGTTTTATCCTTTAGTTAAAATTATTGTAGTGTCCAATAAGTTTTTGGTAATTTTAATATGGATATTTACATGTGTAATGGACATAGGAAAATATGTAACAAAACTTTCTTTTGAATGTCTTAAATTTTAAATGATTCACTTAAAAATCTAATATTACCGAGTTATGCGACCTCACCCCCGCTATAACAGTCAAAATTATATGGGACTAAAATGGCAACTGAGCCTCAAGTCCTTAAATACAAAAACAATTTCTACACAATCAGTGCGCTCAATTCTACTACCTGAGTGCTATTAATTTAATATCAAGTTGCTAAAGGAGCATTTGAAAAAAAAAAACCTTAAATTTTACTGTAATTTCACGTCCGATCAACTTGCGGCCAGCAAAATTGTGGAAGTAAATGCTTTAAATAAAAACAATACACTTTGTTAACATTTATAATTTTGAATTTTCCTTCAATGAAATGAAATGAAAAAAAACTCATTTACATCCGTAAAATAGTATTTCATAGTATTTCTTCCTGCAATATTATTATTTGACATAGTTTCGTCTCTTATTTCATTTAAAACATAAGTACAATCACCGATGGATGAAATAATCAACGTTTCCTAATGTCTATAATATTACATATACTATAGACATTAGGTAACGTTGATTATTTCATCATAATATTACATTGCGCCCAAATGAAAATACGCATTTAATTTACCAAAACAACTACCATCTATCAGATGACACAAGCCTCTACTGCTTCACACGCGAGCTACGGTGTGTAGATATAAGATAAAATAAAATGGGTAGCGTCCTGACAACTTTATGACACCAATACAATTCACGGCTATAATTCACTGTGGCCGGTATCGCCCTAACTGTTAAATGTTGAACAAAACGACCGTACTAAATTTGCCGAAGGATAATATCTTAAGAAAATGAAACGAATGCTTGTAATTTGGAATTACTATTACAAAATTACAACAAAGTAAAAAAGAGTTTAAAAACATAACGAACTCTGGTTTCGGTACTTTCGTTCTAATTTATATCTATTTATATGCCCGTGAAAACGAACTACAGCGTAATTGTAATATAAAATAAAATAACCACTAAAAAATATTCCGAAGACGAAAAAATTACAATTTATCTAATATCAAAAAATTATATTATCACTTATTTCCAAAACTCGAAATAGAGTAGTTAAAAAGCCATAGGCGGATTCTGGCAAATACTTTCACTTTTTCTAACTTTAGTGGTTTACAGAAACAGTTTAGAGAAAGTTATTCTCTAAAAATGTTATAAATTAAACATTACTTAATTATCATTTTGACTTTACTGGTTTTGTTTTAAAGATTTATTTGTTTTGTTCAACACTTTCCATTGTTAATAATAAAGACACGTGTGGTCTTTACTGCAGATTATTCTGAACAATTTGGAATTATGTAGAAAGGACAGTGAAATCTGAATAGCTACCGTAATACATTCATGTTTACTTACTGAGACATAAAACTTGAAACAGATAGACTTAGGAAACAAATTTGGACAATAATCAAGTAGTTTTATCCCTTATCGACTTGACGGATTATCAAAATTGCAATATCTAGACCCATTTTGTTACCAGGTCTGTCTAAAAACTCCATTAGGTAGAAATATATCGACTCTAATGTTTCTCATATCCAGCACTAAATAGTTGAACAAAAATTTACTTTATAAGTTAGACATTTTCATGCTTTTAATAGGTCTACTGGTCGATATATTTTTATGTTAAAAATAAGATATGAAGAACTTTCAAAGTTACATAAAAACACCTTAAATGTTTATATTTGACTGAGCGTGTACGAAATCCTCGAAATGCGGTTTATATTTATACTTCATAGTTTTATTACGATATTGTGTGGTCTTTCCGGAAATATTTTTGAAAAATCGCAGTTCCACAGCAACTATAAAATATCACATTTTCTTTGTCGAACCTTGAATATATTTTATTTTTACTCACACTAATACGTAACACTTTGTTGAAATTAACTTTTTTAAATATCATTGTGGATGATCAAATTAATTTCAAATTGTTAACTCCCGCATATTTCAATAATTTCAATCTCGATCATATTTTATTTTGTAAGATTTATTATTCTGAAGTGAAATCGAATAAAATGATAATGACGTAATCTTATCTTTACACTTATGCAGAAATATAAACCCAAAGAATTCAAAATTATACCTCGAATGAAATTGTTCTTTTACACAAACAAACTTCGTATTAAATATCGTTAATAAAAAAAAGTGGAGTTGGGCAACTATTTTTTCATTAATTTGGTAAGTAATAGAAAAACTACAAAAACTACTGATAATTCGGCCGCAACCAACATTATCAAGCTCAGCATAAAAGAATGTCTTTAATCTTCTTTCTTTTGGGAAAATTAAAACGAAGTCACTGTCTCTTCTATTTTATATCCTTCAAATAAACAAAGACCGTCGTTTAAAAGATTACAAAGGTTTCCTGCATTATGTTTTTTTGTCCTATGTGATTATAAAATTCACAAAAAAATCCTCAATCACTCTGATTAAAGAGATATAACTAAAAATTGTACGAGATGTGCGACCTGTGCACAATTCACTTATTCTTTTATCAGGTTAGTCATAAAATTTGTTAAAAAGTATGGAACAAAAATCTTTATGTCAAACGTATAGTATTTTTGTTATTAAGAACATATTAGTAAAATTCTATACCAACTTTCTCAGTAGTACATAAAGAGAATGACTAACACATATGATGCTTATAATATTAGAAAAAGTATACTTTTGTTACATACAAGATATATACGTTTCACCTTCACCTTAACCGGACACGTGATCCCACTAGTTTGTCATTTCTCAATAATATTCTTTTTAGTCGAGAATAAAATGCATTTAATATTTTAAAGTTCATCGTCTTTTTTTTATTTACCATATTTTCCTAACGATAAAAGCATACAAACATATGTGTTCATTAGCATAAGCTTTTGAATCGTTTATAAAAGGGGGTACTTCATTTAGAGTGTAAATTTAAAGTTGTTGTGGTGTATTATAAGTGGTGAGTGGTATTTAAAACCCACAATAAAAATTTACTTATTGTAGGTTTATAAACAGACTAACGCCCTTGTGATTTGTACCACGACACTAGTACACTTCTTATTTTCCAGATCCTGCAATGTGAAGAAATATTAAATTATATGTTTGCATTTCACATCCATTTATTGGTTATATCCGATTATAGTTCTTATCATCAATTATAGTATTGATTAATTGTTTTTCGTGTCATATATATAAAAATACATTTACGCTGCAAAGGTGTTTGTTTACTATTACAATGAATTAAATTTAGTTGTCTTAATATTAAAGGCATTAATAAAGGCCTTAATGTATAAATTCACCATTAAAATAAAAGATTCCGACAAGACGTCTATCTACTAGATTAGTGTTTTGCTAATTTAATTACATTTAGAATACATTTTGGTAAGGAAAGAAGGTAATTTTTTACTGAAAACCATAAATTTTGCACATCTCATATGCAAACTATGTACGTTTTATTTGCGAGGATAAATATATTTTACATGACAATACGCACTTTAGCGTCGCCACAAAACTTTATTACAATTCACTACGATTACTGAATATAAGTAATAAGTTTTAACCATAACCAGCACGTGTCAGATTGTTACACGAGCGCATATGCAAACACAGGTTAATGTGTGTTTGTATTTGCGCTCGTGTCGAGTCAGTTTGTGCCATCTCATTCAGGGAACGGATAAAGCTTTTTCATTTGAAGTCACATATAATATAATAAGTACATTCTCTTTTTACAGTGTTTTTATGGTAAAGTATGCGTTAGTATATTTTTTATACTAGGTTTTAGTCAAAGGTTTTTTTCAGTGACGAATTATTTTTTGTTCCAAAAAAGTGTACAATTTCTTTTAATCATTATTAGATTAGAACTACGATTTTAATAGGGATAGCGTCATTCCTTAGAGGCCTGTCGCTCCATCACCACTACTAGTCGATGAAAGTAGCTTATTTTCCTCGCTTTCAATCTCTTTGAGATAGTTTGGGACTTCCCATACTTTGGGCTGCGTATTAAAAGAATATCGCTGCCTTCCATTCATTTCTACCCTGCAAGGAAAAAAGGACATGGAGTCCTGTCAATTGTAAACTTTAGTCATTTCAACTCTGCAAGGAAATCTGTCAATTGTAAACTTTAATGATAGTTAATCCATTAAAAAACTATATAAACAAAGCTATTTATTATACATAAAGCTTTCTCTTTCAGGTTGTAACATCGTTTCATATTTTATGTCCATTATTATTCAAGTAAAAATATCATTTAATTTACTTTACCCTCTTCATTTTTTCATCCCTTATATTCAAAAGCCAAGAGTTAGTTTTATATACTGGCATCTCAATTAAAATTTGTTCATACATTGTTAAGGATTTTTATCTTGTTATTATATGCCATGTCCAGCAAATTGAAATATGTTATTTGGCTATACGTTTGCATCTTGTTTTTTATACAGCGATTGTTCTCTGGACGCCTGTTATGGCTTCTTTTATTTGAACGGTTTAAAGTCTCGTCGCCAATAAAAATATTTTCTTATTTGAGAGAACACTTCGCACCAGAAGCATCAGATACGCACATATATTATACGCACAGATATTTTCTATATAAAATATTGTTTTTCGATTTAGCATTATTCAATATTACCGATAAACCATGATATGATTAGTAGATCACTTGAGGAGTTCAGTTACGCTACTTAAATTTGCAAACTTTTAATAAAATACTTCCTGTTTATTGTTTGTCATATTTTTTATGATTTTACCCTTATCGAAGCTATAAGGGAAATCGAATATCAATTTATACTTCGACGAATAAGTCAATCCTCGATTAAACAATTTTAATATTAGCATTGTTTACAATTTACATTGAAATTTAAAAAAAATTAAAACAATTTATCTTTAGAATATACTCAGTGAAAATTGTCTTTGTTAAGAACGAAGAGTTACGTCAAATTTATATTACCAGTGGCAGAATACAATGGCAGAACACAATAAGAATATTTTTGTTGAAATGAACCCATCTCTATCAATGCATCGCTTGCTGATAAATTTAGGTTTGCCTTTGTGATTACAAAAATGAAAAAAATGTATCGCTCGTGAGGAACGAGAACCATTCTGAATCAAAAACTAGCTGATTAACTACAGGCTCGGCACATCATTTCGACAGAATGTAATATATGCGAGTACCTATTCATCAAAATCGTACTTTGCGCCCCTTATCTTGCTTTTTATCGTCATTCAACTTGATTTACCTTTACAGAAGTTGATTACGGGCGTATTTAAATTTTTTATTAAAATCGATTTTTTAATGATTTTTGTATGGAAAAATAGAACAAACCTTCATCTATAATTCATGGTGATTACATTTACTGGTTTCATATATTTATCTCATAAAAATCGGCTTTTTGCAAATCATTCCTCGCCAAAATGGTTAAAGAAGAGTAAGTTTAGAGGTTTCACTCTAAACAAGCACACCTTAATTTGAAATGCGAAAAAAACTAATAAAATTGTCATGTCTTCAACAACAATTTGCTTGACACAATAGTAAAAATAAAAATATTTAGTCAACGAAAATATGGTTTCAATCTTCCATTCAATTGGTACGTTACAACAGTAACAACACACCAGCTAGTCATTGTGCACCGAAGTGCGCTCGTGATCAGTTCTGTGTATCGGCCGCTCTGATTAAAATTATTCACGATTTGGACTACACCATTGAAATAATTATAATTGGATTAACCATATATATATATATATATATATATATATATATATATATATATATATATATGTGTGTGTGTGTATGTGTATGTAATTTCCACTAATGCTTGACAGGTTTTTATGTAAATACGTATACGTGTTATAATCTGAAATGAAATTAATAACTTCTCAATCCTATTATAAATTGTTTTGATTTCATTCCACTTATTTGGCTATTTAATGCATTCCACTTATTCGTTCCAATAAATTATTTTATTAAGTATAATCAACTAGCGACCCACCCCGGCTTCGCACGAGTGCAACGTAGATGCTAATATGGTGTAATTGTGGAGCCATTAATAATATTACAGTCATTATTAGAATATACTACAGGATGACTTTACACACAATGTTTACTAATGTTTTTGCGGTCTATAGTGTGGCGGTGAAAAGCACATTTTTATCTTTTTTTATTTTACTTGGTTGAGAACTCCGATAAATGCGTGCAATCGCTACAAATCATACAACGCCATAGGGTGACGCACGCCGCCGCCGCCCGCTGCCGCCGTTGTCCGTACACGGCATCGGCATCGCGAATACTGATTTTTGTTAATTTTAAATCTGTGATATCTTCTAAAATATTAATGGTAATGATAAAAATTTTTTTTTTATTATTCAGAATGTTTTGGACCACGTGCCATCAATAAAATATGAAAGAAACAATAAATACAGGGCACTCGGAGAATTAATTACGCTTTTACATATCAACATTAAGGAGGGGGGTGCGGTTTTCCATTTACAACCGGATGAAGCAATAAAACAAAAAAAATTGAGTTCTGGGGATATGATTGTGGTAAAATGAATATCAGTGAATAGCATCCGTGGTTTTATGAAATACAAGGTCAACTTCGTATCTCTAGTGACGACGTCTGCTTATTTGCGGTCTGGGCTGGTAATAATAAATTCAAAATATAAATTTATTGAAAGATTTCATCAAAACTGTATGCGTCATGAATTGGTGAATCCTCGACAATCGAAGAATTAAAAGATCATTCATCATATTCCATTAGTACTAAAATTTTAGAACTTGAAACTGAAGATGATCAGAATAAAGTCTTATCGTGTCAGGATCCCGACACTTTTGTAGCCATGTCTTCTGCCAATTTATATTTTCAAATTGAAAAAAAAAACTACTGACAGTCACTTAGTTAAGTCAATTTACTACTAAATAAAAATTACTTATTTTATTAAACAAACCCAAATATAAAACAAAATGTTTTGAAGATGGAGTGTGATAACAAAAGTTTTCGCGCAAGTTCTTCAAATTGGTTTTAATAAAATTATTTAAATCTTAATCATATGCACCAGTTCAATCCATAATAACAGTACTGTATCTTGCAGTTATGCGAAATAAATTCGGTAATATTTGTATTCAATGCATATACTACGGCGTCGCACAAATTACAAAATATTTCGGAGAACATATTCCAATAATTTCAATTTCCAAACATTCGCAAACAATTTTTCACCGTTCATGTCATATAACGCACTATATTTTTTTTGCCTGCTATTATATATATATATATATATATATATATATATATATATATATATATATATATATATGGCGCAATATACAACAAATAAATAACAATTCACTGACCTCATTGAACTCCAACCTTGTCATTGAACCAAAACTCAACCCTAACAAGTCGGCTTCTTAGACCGACAAAATAAACCTTCTTTCTCTTCTAAATAAGAAAGTAAGCATTATAGGGAAAAGCTTTGAAAGAAAATATTAATTCTCATATCGCCTTACGTCATAAATTCAGCCTATCGTTACTTGTACCCCTTTCCATGTTTTATCCTTTAGTTAAAATTATTGTAGTGTCCAATAAGTTTTTGGTAATTTTAATATGGATATTTACATGTGTAATGGACATAGGAAAATATGTAACAAAACTTTCTTTTGAATGTCTTAAATTTTAAATGATTCACTTAAAAATCTAATATTACCGAGTTATGCGACCTCACCCCCGCTATAACAGTCAAAATTATATGGGACTAAAATGGCAACTGAGCCTCAAGTCCTTAAATACAAAAACAATTTCTACACAATCAGTGCGCTCAATTCTACTACCTGAGTGCTATTAATTTAATATCAAGTTGCTAAAGGAGCATTTGAAAAAAAAAAACCTTAAATTTTACTGTAATTTCACGTCCGATCAACTTGCGGCCAGCAAAATTGTGGAAGTAAATGCTTTAAATAAAAACAATACACTTTGTTAACATTTATAATTTTGAATTTTCCTTCAATGAAATGAAATGAAAAAAAACTCATTTACATCCGTAAAATAGTATTTCATAGTATTTCTTCCTGCAATATTATTATTTGACATAGTTTCGTCTCTTATTTCATTTAAAACATAAGTACAATCACCGATGGATGAAATAATCAACGTTTCCTAATGTCTATAATATTACATATACTATAGACATTAGGTAACGTTGATTATTTCATCATAATATTACATTGCGCCCAAATGAAAATACGCATTTAATTTACCAAAACAACTACCATCTATCAGATGACACAAGCCTCTACTGCTTCACACGCGAGCTACGGTGTGTAGATATAAGATAAAATAAAATGGGTAGCGTCCTGACAACTTTATGACACCAATACAATTCACGGCTATAATTCACTGTGGCCGGTATCGCCCTAACTGTTAAATGTTGAACAAAACGACCGTACTAAATTTGCCGAAGGATAATATCTTAAGAAAATGAAACGAATGTTTGTTTAGTAATGTTGGCGATGTGGGTTTATATAATATTGTTTAATTGCAGTAATATGATTTGATTCAGAATTCCACCCTTGTAATTTACCTATAATGGAATTACTATTACAAAATTACAACAAAGTAAAAAAGAGTTTAAAAACATAACGAACTCTGGTTTCGGTACTTTCGTTCTAATTTATATCTATTTATATGCCCGTGAAAACGAACTACAGCGTAATTGTAATATAAAATAAAATAACCACTAAAAAATATTCCGAAGACGAAAAAATTACAATTTATCTAATATCAAAAAATTATATTATCACTTATTTCCAAAACTCGAAATAGAGTAGTTAAAAAGCCATAGACGGATTCTGGCAAATACTTTCACTTTTTCTAACTTTAGTGGTTTACAGTAACAGTTTAGAGAAAGTTATTCTCTAAAAATGTTATAAATTAAACATTACTTAATTATCATTTTGACTTTACTGGTTTTGTTTTAAAGATTTATTTGTTTTGTTCAACACTTTCCATTGTTAATAATAAAGACACGTGTGGTCTTTACTGCAGATTATTCTGAACAATTTGGAATTATGTAGAAAGGACAGTGAAATCTGAATAGCTACCGTAATACATTCATGTTTACTTACTGAGACATAAAACTTGAAACAGATAGACTTAGGAAACAAATTTGGACAATAATCAAGTAGTTTTATCCCTTATCGACTTGACGGATTATCAAAATTGCAATATCTAGACCCATTTTGTTACCAGGTCTGTCTAAAAACTCCATTAGGTAGAAATATATCGACTCTAATGTTTCTCATATCCAGCACTAAATAGTTGAACAAAAATTTACTTTATAAGTTAGACATTTTCATGCTTTTAATAGGTCTACTGGTCGATATATTTTTATGTTAAAAATAAGATATGAAGAACTTTCAAAGTTACATAAAAACACCTTAAATGTTTATATTTGACTGAGCGTGTACGAAATCCTCGAAATGCGGTTTATATTTATACTTCATAGTTTTATTACGATATTGTGTGGTCTTTCCGGAAATATTTTTGAAAAATCGCAGTTCCACAGCAACTATAAAATATCACATTTTCTTTGTCGAACCTTGAATATATTTTATTTTTACTCACACTAATACGTAACACTTTGTTGAAATTAACTTTTTTAAATATCATTGTGGATGATCAAATTAATTTCAAATTGTTAACTCCCGCATATTTCAATAATTTCAATCTCGATCATATTTTATTTTGTAAGATTTATTATTCTGAAGTGAAATCGAATAAAATGATAATGACGTAATCTTATCTTTACACTAATGCAGAAATATAAACCCAAAGAATTCAAAATTATACCTCGAATGAAATTGTTCTTTTACACAAACAAACTTCGTATTAAATATCGTTAATAAAAAAAAGTGGAGTTGGGCAACTATTTTTTCATTAATTTGGTAAGTAATAGAAAAACTACAAAAACTACTGACAATTCGGCCGCAACCAACTTTATCAAGCTCAGCATAAAAGAATGTCTTTAATCTTCTTTCTTTTGGGAAAATTAAAACGAAGTCACTGTCTCTTCTATTTTATATCCTTCAAATAAACAAAGGCCGTCGTTTAAAAGATTACAAAGGTTTCCTGCATTATGTTTTTTTGTCCTATGTGATTATAAAATTCACAAAAAAATCCTCAATCACTCTGATTAAAGAGATATAACTAAAAATTGTACGAGATGTGCGACCTGTGCACAATTCACTTATTCTTTTATCAGGTTAGTCATAAAATTTGTTAAAAAGTATGGAACAAAAATCTTTATGTCAAACGTATAGTATTTTTGTTATTAAGAACATATTAGTAAAATTCTATACCAACTTTCTCAGTAGTACATAAAGAGAATGACTAACACATATGATGCTTATAATATTAGAAAAAGTATACTTTTGTTACATACAAGATATATACGTTTCACCTTCACCTTAACCGGACACGTGATCCCACTAGTTTGTCATTTCTCAATAATATTCTTTTTAGTCGAGAATAAAATGCATTTAATATTTTAAAGTTCATCGTCTTTTTTTTATTTACCATATTTTCCTAACGATAAAAGCATACAAACATATGTGTTCATTAGCATAAGCTTTTGAATCGTTTATAAAAGGGGGTACTTCATTTAGAGTGTAAATTTAAAGTTGTTGTGGTGTATTATAAGTGGTGAGTGGTATTTAAAACCCACAATAAAAATTTACTTATTGTAGGTTTATAAACAGACTAACGCCCTTGTGATTTGTACCACGACACTAGTACACTTCCTATTTTCCAGATCCTGCAATGTGAAGAAATATTAAATTATATGTTTGCATTTCACATCCATTTATTGGTTATATCCGATTATAGTTCTTATCATCAATTATAGTATTGATTAATTGTTTTTCGTGTCATATATATAAAAATACAATTACGCTGCAAAGGTGTTTGTTTACTATTACAATGAATTAAATTTAGTTGTCTTAATATTAAAGGCATTAATAAAGGCCTTAATGTATAAATTCACCATTAAAATAAAAGATTCCGACAAGACGTCTATCTACTAGATTAGTGTTTTGCTAATTTAATTAAATTTAGAATACATTTTGGTAAGGAAAGAAGGTAATTTTTTAATGAAAATCATAAATTTTGCACATCTCATGTGCAAACTATGTACGTTTTATTTACGAGGATAAATATATTTTACATGACAATACGCACTTTAGCGTCGCCACAAAACTTTATTACAATTCACTACGATTACTGAAAATAAGTAATAAGTTTTAACCATAACCAGCACGTGTCAGATTGTTACACGAGCGCATATACAAACACATGTAATGTGTGTTTGCATTTGCGCTCGTGTCGAGTCAGTTTGTGCCATCTCATTCAGGGAACGGATAAAGTTTTTCATTTGAAGTCAAATATAATATAATAATTACGTTCTCTTTTTACAGTGTTTTTATGGTAAAGTATGCGTTAGTATATTTTTTATACTAGGTTTTAGTCAAAGGTTTTTTTCAGTGACGAATTATTTTTTGTTCCAAAAAAGTGTACAATTTCTTTTAATCATTATTAGATTAGAACTACGATTTTAATAGGGATAGCGTCATTCCTTAGAGGCCTGTCGCTCCATCACCACTACTAGTCGATGAAAGTAGCTTATTTTCCTCGCTTTCAATCTCTTTGAGATAGTTTGGGACTTCCCATACTTTGGGCTGCGTATTAAAATAATATCGCTGCCTTCCATTCATTTCTACCCTGCAAGGAAAAAAGGACCTGGAGTCCTGTTAATTGTAAACTTTAGTGATAGTTAATCCATTAAAAAACTATGTAAACAAAACTATTTATTAAAACATAAAGCTTTCTCTTTCATATCGTAATATCGTTTCATATTTTATTTCCATTATTATTCAAGTAAAAATATCATTTAATTTACTTTACCCTCTTCATTTTTTCATCCCTTATATTCAAAAGCCAAGAGTTAGTTTTCTATACTGGCATCTCAATTAAAATTTGTTCATACATTGTTAAGGATTTTTATCTTGTTATTATATGCCATGTCCAGAAAATTGAAATATGTTATTTGGCTATACGTTTGCATCTTGTTTTTTATACAGCGATTGTTCTCTGGACGCCTGTTATGCTTCTTTTATTTGAACGGTTTAAAGTCTCGTCGCTAATGAAAATATTTTTGTGATTTGAGAGAACACTTTGCATCAATTCGTTGCTGATGAAAAACTCACTAAGAATACGGCGAAAGTCACCAGAAGCGTCAGATACGCACATATAATAATATTTTCTATATAAAATATTGTTTTTCGATTTAGCTTTATTCAATATTACCGATAAACCATGATATGATGAGTATATCACTTGAAGAGTTTGCAGATGCGCTACTTAAATTTGCAAACTTTTAAGAAAATACTTCTAGTTAATTTTTTGTCATATTTTTATGATTTTATTCTTATCGAAGCCGAACAGCAATAAGAGAAATCGAATATCAACTTATACTTCGATGAATAAGTCAATCCTCGATTAAATAATTTTAATATTAAAATTGTTTATATTGAATTTCAATATCAATTTATATTGAATTAAAAAAAATTAAAACAATTTATCTTAGAATATACTCACTGCTACCTTTCGAAAACTTGAAAATTGTCTTTGTTAGGAACGAAGAGTTATATCGAATTTATATCACAATAGAACATTTTTGTTGAGATGAACCCATCTCTCTCAATACATCGCTTGTTGATAAATTTAGGTTTGCCCTTGTGATTACAAAAATGAAAAAAATGTATCGCTCGTGAGGAACGAGAACCATTCTGAATCAAAATCTAGCTGACTAACTACAGGCTCGGCACATAATTTCGACAGAATGTAATATATGCGAGTACCTATTCACCAAATTCATTCTTTGCGCTCCTTATCTTGCTTTGTATCATATATATATATATATATATATATATATATATATATATATATATATATGTATATATATAAATATATATATATATATATATATATATATATGTATATATATGTATATATATATATATATATATATATATGAATGTGTGAGCGTGCATGATTGTTTAATTGAATTATCGGACATAATTAATAATGTTGAGAGCTTGTTAATTAAAACTAATTCTTCCTATTTATTTTAGATTTCCTCTCAAATTGGACATCCGAAAAGCGGTTGCGCGCAGCCCCAATAAATGTACAATTGGCAAGATTGTAAGTTACTAATTTTTTAACCCTTTTTAAGTTTCTGCACATCGAAAAGAAAGACAGAACCCTTATAAGATCAGTCACGTGTCTGCCCGCCTATCCGTTACAGCCAATTAATTATTATCCAATTAATTATTTTTCAGAATTAATTTACGTGTTTTTCAGAATAAATTGACGTAGAAACTTGAAATCTGCCATAGTATAAAGCATATTAACCCGCGCATATTTTAATAGCTTACTCTCAAAAATATTCTTACGTAAGTTGCCGTGGGAAAAGATTAAATCCGTAATTTTTTTTCTTAATTTACATGTGTTGTAAATTATATCGTTTGAAAGGACCAGTTACAAGATTTTTTCGCAATTTTTGGTACCATATCTTCGAAGATATGCTGAAAAATATGCCCCTTCTCCCCAATTCTAAGAGTACTGAACCTAAAATTTAAAAAAATTGAGTTTTAAGACGTCACGTAGTACCGTAGGAAAACTCTAGGGTTGAATCTAGTTGTCATAATTTTCTAAATATACACCATGTTTTCACGCCTATGGAAGACATAGTAGATACAGTAACATATTTACGTTTTTCTATATTTGCAGCCGATTTTCTCAGAAACCGTGCAAAGTAGAAATTTAAAATTGTTACTGTAATATATTGTATATAATATTGTACTAGCTAACTTTTTAAAATATTTATGTAAAGATTAAAAAGGCGGTAAATAAAAGTCTTAATTTGCCTTTTATTTTATATATTATATGAGCATTATTTATGAGGAAAATTTTATTTCATAACGTTATATTCTATTTCCCAAAAGATGTGCCAAAATTCAGCATTCCTCCATAGTTTCCGAAACTACTAAATAAAAAAAGACATGGTCGGTAAAATCTAACTAGAATGTTACAGAAAAACTATAACGATTATCCTAGATACACTATTTGAACTTTTTAATGTTTTACGCTATTAGAAAGATAATATATATATATATATATATATATATATATATATATATATATATATATATATATATTCAGATAAATTATAGTAAAGTTATCTGAAATGCTACGTATTCCTAAGTGTTTACAAGTGCCTAAATATATACGGAACTCTTTTAAACTGATTTCTACTAATGCTTGACAGGTTTTTATGTAAATACGTATACATGTTATAATCTGAAGTGAAATTAATAACTCAATCTATTGTAAATTGTTTTGATTTCATTCCACTTATTTGGCTATTTAATGTATTCCACTTATTCGTTCCAATTAATTATTTTATTAAGTATAATCAACTAGCGACCCACCCGGTTTCGCACGGGTGCAACGTAGGTACTAATGTGGTGTAATTGTGGAGCCGTTAATAATATTACTGTCATTATAAAAATATACTACAGGCTGTTTTTATACACAATGTTTACTGCTGTTTTTGCGGTCTATAGTGTGGGGGTGAAAAGCACGATTTTATTTTTTTTGTTTTACTTGGTTGAGAACTCCGATAAACGCGTGCGATCGCTGCAAATCATACAACGCCATAGGGTGACGCGCGCCGTCTTCGCACGGCATCGGCTTCGCGAATACTGATTTTTGATAATTTTAAATCTGTGATATCTTCTAAAATATTAATGATAATGATTCGCTGTAAAGAGCGAATTTTAATTACATTAAATGCCCAACGTAACCAACTTATTTAAGTATAACCCACAAAAAAAATCAATCACATAAATATGGTCACTGTGGGTTATCCCTAGGATATAGATATATACCATACCGGACTTTTTTGTAGTTATTTTTAAAATACACAATTCTATAGTCCAACATTTTGATATAGCTCGTAAAGTTTAGTCACCATTAGCAATGAAAACGCTCAAAATTCTATTTTTTTACAAAACATTGACTTTTTTATTTTTCTGTAAATATGACATGCATGTATCATATCCATAAACTATCCGGCAGAAATTATCTGAATGATAAAAGATCAAAGCGTACAGAAGAACAGACAGATGCGGGAAGCGACTTTGTTTTATACTATGTCAGGATTCTTCCATTCTTCATTGTTAGTTTGGTTTGAATTTCGAGTATATGCAAAGGATTGAAGCGTCACGTCGAGTCCTGTTTTTCTTATTAAATTTCAAACCAAGATTACCTTCCTGAATAACACTAATTTGTTCAAAGTTGGTATACATACCGCCTGGAAGAATAACCTATTTTACTAGGAAATAAGTTATTACTCATTTTGTTTTGCTTACATATCCTTAAGTTTAAAAATGCGCGACTTTTTCAACAACCTGTATGAACAAAAAATAGGTGAAACCAGAAGGTATATATATATATATATATATATATATATATATATATAAACAGAATGATTTTAACCACGTGCGATCAATAAAACATGAAAGAAACAATAAATGCACTGCACTCGTCTAATTAATTACATTTTTACATGTCAACATTGAGGAGGGGGTTGCTGTATATATTTAGCTTCAATTTACAGCCGGATGAAGCAATAAAACAAAACAAATTGACAAAATCGTGGAAATACGACTGTGGTAAAATCAATATCAGTGAATAGCATCCGTGGTTTTATGAAATACAAGGTCAACTTCGTATCACTAATCACGACGTCTGCTTATTTGCAGTCTGGGCTGGTGGTAATAAATTCAAAATATAATTTATTGAAGGATTTCATCAAAACTGTATGCGTCGTGAATTGGTGAATCCTCGACAATCGAAAAATTAAGAGATCATTCATCATATTCCATTAGTACTAAGATTTTAGAACTTGAAACTAAAGATTATCAGAATAAAGTTTTATCGTGTCAGGACCCCGACACTTTTGTAGCCATGTCTTCTGCCAATTTATATTTTCAAATTGAAAAAAAAACTACTGATAGTCACTTAGTTAATTCAATTTAGTACTAAATAAAAAGGATTTATTTTAATAAACAAACCCAAATATAAAACAAAGTGTTTTGAAGATAGAGTGTGACAACAAAAGTTTTCGCGCAAGTTCTTCAAATTGATTTTAATAAAATTATTTAAATCTTAACCATATGCACCAGTTCAACTCATAATAACAGTACTGTATCTTGCAGTTATGCGAAGTAAATTCGGTAATATTTGTATTCAATGCATATACTACGGCGTCGCACAAATTACAAAATATTTCCGAGAACATATTCCAGTGATGTAAATTTCCAAACATTCGCGAACAATTTTTCAACGTTCATGTCATATAATGCACTAAAATTTTTTTGCCTGCTATTATACATATTCATTTGTTTTATATACGTTTCGTTAAGGTTTACATTCGAAAGACTTCATCAATAATTATGTGTATACGCGTATATATATATATATATATATATATATATATATATATATATATATATATATATATATATATGGCGCAATATACAACAAATAAATAACAATTCACTGAACTCGGACCTTGTCGTTGAACCAAAACTCAACCTTAACAAATCGGCTTCTTAGACCGACAAAAGTAAACCTTCTTTCTCTTCTATATGAGAAAGTAACTATAAGGAAAAGCTTTGAAAAAAAATATTAATTCTCATATCGCGTTACGTCATAAATTCAGCCCATCGTTACTTGTACCCCTTTCCATGTTTTATCCTTTAGTTAAAATTGTTGGAGTGTCCAATAAGTTTTTGGTAATTTTAATATGGATATTTACATGTGTAATGGACATAGGTTGTCTTAAATTTTAAATGATTCACTTAAAAATCTATCATTACCGAGTTATGAGTCCTCACCCCCGCTATAACTGTCAAAATTATATGGGACTAAAATGGCAACTAAGCCTCAAGTCCTTAAACGCAAAAAAAAATTCTACACAATCAGTGCGCTCGATGCTACTACCTGAGTGCTATTAATTTAATATCAAGTTGCTAAAGGAGCATTTGAAAAAAAATACTTTAAATTTTACTGTAATTTCACGTTCGATCAACTTGCGGCTAGCAAAATTGTGGAAGTAAATGCTTTAAATAAAAACAATACTCTTTGTTAACATTTATAATTTTGAATTTTCCTTCAATGAAATGAAATGAAAAAAAACTCATTTACATCCGTAAAATAGTATTTCATAGTATTTCTTCCTGCAATATTATTATTTGACATAGTTTCATCTCTTATTTCATTTAAAACATAAGTACAATCACCGATGGATGAAATAATCAACGTTACCTAATGTCTATAATATTACATATACTATAGACATTAGGTAACGTTGATTATTTCATCATAATATTACATTGCGCCCAAATGAAAATACGCATTTAATTTACCAAAACAACTACCATCTATCAGATGACACAAGCCTCTACTGCTTCACACGCGGGCTACGGTGTGTAGATATAAGATAAAATAAAATGGGTAGCGTCGTGACAACTGTATGACACTAACACAATTCACGGCTATAATTCACTGTGTTGAACAAAACGACCGTACTAAATTTGCCGAATGATAATATCTTAAGAAAAAGAAACGAATATTTGTTTAGTAATGTTGGCTATATGGGTTTATATAATATTGTTTTATTTCGGTAATATGATTTGAATCAGAATTTCACCCCTGTAATTTAAATATAATGGAATTACTATTATAAGGAAAATATAAACAAAATAAAAAAGAGTTTAAAAACAAAACGAACTCTGGTTTCGGTACTTTCGTTCTAATTTATATATCTATTTATATGCCCGTGAAAACGAACTACAGTGTAATTGTAATATAAAATAAAATAACCACTAAAAAATATTCCGAAGACGAAAAAATTACAATTTATCTAATATCAAAAAATTATATTATCACTTATTTCCAAAACTCGAAATAGAGTAGTTAAAAAGCCACAGGCGGATTCTGGCAAATACTTTCACTTTTTCTAACTTTAGTGGTTTACAGAAACAGTTTAGAGAAAGTTATTCTCTCAAAATGTTATAAATTAAACATTACTTAATTATCATTTTGACTTTACTGGTTTTGTTTTAAAGATTTATTTGTTTTGTTCAACACTTTCCATTGTTAATAATAAAGACACGAGTGGTCTTTACTGCAGATTATTCTGAACAATTTGGAATCATGTAGAAAGGAAAGTGAAATCTGAATAGCTACCGTAATATATTCATGTTTACTTACTGAGACATAAAACTTGAAACAGATAGACTTAGGAAACAAATTTGGACAATAATCAAGTAGTTTTATCCCTTATCGACTTGATGGATTATCAAAATTGCAATATCTAGACCCATTTTGTTACCAGGTCTGTCCAAAAACTCCATTAGGTAGAAAGCTGTCGACTCTAATATTTCTCATATCCAGCACTAAAAACTTACTTTATAAGTTAGACATTTTCATGCTTTTAATAGGTCTACTCGTTGATATATTTTTATGTTAAAAATAAGATATGAAGAACTTTCAAAGTTACATAAAAACACCTAAAATGTTTATATTTGACTGAGCGTGTACGAAATCCTCGAAATGAGGCTTATATTTATACTTCATAGTTTTATTACCGTATTGTGTGATCTTTCCGGAAATATTTTTGAAAAATTGCAGTTCCACAGCAACTATAAAATATCACATTTTCATTGTCGAACCTTGAATATATTTTATTTTTACTCACACTAATACGTAACACTTTGTTAAAATTAACTTTATAAATATCATTGTGGATGATCAAATTAATTTCAAATTATTAACTCCCGCATATTTCAATAATTTCAATCTTGATCATATTTTATTTTATAAGATTTATTATTCTGAAGTGAAATCGAATAAAATGATAATGACGTAATCTTATCTTTACACTAATACAGAAATATAAACCCAAAGAATTCAAAATTATACCTCGAATGAAATTGTTCTTATACACAAACAAACTTCGTATTAAATATCGTTAATAAAAAAAATTGGAGTTGGGCAACTATTTTTTCATTAATTTGGTAAGTAATAGAAAAACTACAAAAACTACTGATAATTCGGCCGCAACCAACTTTATCAAGCTCAGCATAAAAGAATGTCTTTCATCTTCTTTCTTTTGGGAAAATTAAAACGAAGTCACTGTCTCTTCTATTTTATATCCTTCAAATAAACAAAGACCATCGTTTAAAAGATTACAAAGGTTTCCTGCAGTACGTTTTTTTTGTCCTATGTGATTATAAAATTCACAAAAAAATCCTCAATCACTCTGATTAAAGAGATATAATTAAAAATTGTACCAGACGTGCGACCTGTGCACAATTCACTTATTCTTTTATCAGGTTAGTCATAAAATTTATTAAAAAGTATGGAACAAAAATCTTTATGTCAAACGTATAGTATTTCTGTTGTAGTTATAGCATTTCTACGTTATAGTATTTCTATTATATTTTATAGTGATTCTAACGTTATAGTATTTCTCTTATTAAGAACATTTTAGTAAAATTCTATGGCAACTTTCCAAGTAGTACAAAACAAGAGTAACTTTAGCACATGTGATGCTTATAATATTAGAAAAATTATACTTTTGTTACATACGAGAGATATGCGTTCCAGCTTCGATGGACACGTGGTCCCACAAGTTTGTCATTTCTCAACAATATTCTTTGTAGTCGAGAATAAAATGTATTTAATATTTTAAAGTTTATATTCTTTTTTTTATTTACCATATTTGCCTAACGATATAAGCATACAAACATATATGTTCATGAGCATAAGCATTTGAATCGTTTATAAAAGAGGTACTTCATTTTCTGTGTAAATTTAGAGTTGGAAATGGTCAGTGGTAAGTGGTATTTAAAATCTATAATGAGAATTTACTTATTGTAGGTTTGCAAATAGACTAACGCTTTTCGGCTTTGTACCACGGCATGAGTGCGGAACTAGTACACTTCCTATTTCCTATCACAAATAGTAAATTATATGTTTGCTTTTCCCATTCATTTATTGGTTATATCCGATTATAGTTGTTATCATCAATTATAGTATTGATTAATTTTTTTTTGTCTCATAGATATAAAAATACAATTACCCTGAAAAGGTGTTTGTTTACTATTATAATGAATTAAATTTAGTTGTCTTAATATTAGAGGCATTAATTCACCATTAAAATAAAAGATTCCGACAAGACGTCTATCTACTAGATTAGTGTTTTGCTAATTTAATTAAATTTAGAATACATTTTGGTAAGGAATGAAGGTATTTTTTTACTGAAAACCATAAATTTTGCACATCTCATATGCAAACCATGTACGTTTTATTTACGAGGATAAATATATTTTACATGACAATACGCACTTTAGCGTCGCCACAAAACTTTATTACAATTCACTACGATTACTGAAAATAAGTAATAAGTTTTAACCATAACCAGCACGTGTCAGATTGTTACACGAGCGCATATGCAAACACATGTTAATGTGTGTTTGCATTTGCGCTCGTGTCGAGTCAGTTTGTGCCATCTCATTCAGGGAACGGATAAAGATTTTTTATTTGAAGTCAAATATAATATAATAAGTACATTCTCTTTTTACAATGTTTTTATGGTAAACTATGTGTTAGTATATTTTTTATACTAGGTTTTAGTCAAAGGTTTTTTTCAGTGACGAATTATTTATTGTTTCAAAAAAGTGTACAATTTCTTTTAATCATTATTAGATTAGAACTACGATTTTAGTAGGGATAGCGTCATTCCTTAGAGGCCTGTCGCTCCATCACCACTACTAGTCGATGAACGTAGCTTATTTTCCTCGCTTTCAATCTCTTTGATATAGTTTGGGACTTCCCATACTTTGGGCTGCGTATTAAAAGAATATCGCTGCCTTCCATTCATTTCTACCCTGCAAGGAAAAAAGGACCTGGAGTCCTGTAAACTTTAGTGATAGTTAATCCATTAAAAAACTATATAAACAAAACTATTTATTATACATAAAGCTTTCTCTTTCAGGTTGTTCATCGTTTTATATTTTATTTCCATCATTATTCAAATAAAAATATCATTTGATTTACTTTACCCTCTTCATTTTTTCATCCCTTATATTCAAAAGCCAAGAGTTAGTTTTCTATACTGGCATCTCAATTAAAATTTGTTCATACATTGTTAAGGATTTTTATCTTGTTATTATATGCCATGTCCAGAAAATTTAAATATGTTATTTGGTTATACGTTTGCATCTTGTTTTTTATACAGCGATTGTTCTCTGGACGCCTGTTACGGCTTCTTTTATTTGAACGGTTTAAAGTCTCGTCGCTAATGAAAATATTTTTGTGATTTGAGAGAACACTTTGCATCAATTCGTTGCTGATGAAAAACTCACTAAGAAGACGGCGAAAGTCACCAGAAGCGTCAGATACGCACATATAATAATATTTTCTATATAAAATATTGTTTTTCGATTTAGCATTATTCAATATTACCGATAAACCATTATATGATGAGTAGATCACTTGAAGAGTTTGCAGATGCCCTACTTAAATTTCCAAACTTTTAAGAAAATACTTCTAGTTAATTTTTTGTCATATTTTTATGAGTTTATTCTTATCGAAGCCGAACAGCAATAAGAGAAATCGAATATCAACTTATACTTCGGCGAATAAGTCAATCCCCGATTAAATAATTTTAATATTAAAATTGTTTATATTGAATTTCAATATCAATTTATATTGAATTAAAAAAAATTAAAACAATTTATCTTAGAATATACTCACTGCTACCTTTCGAAAACTTGAAAATTGTCTTTGTTAGGAACGAAGAGTTATATCGAATTTATATCACCAATAGTAAAATACGGCGATATACACAATAAGAATATTTATGTTGAAATAAGATCTCTCTCAATATATCGCTTGCTGATAAATTTAGGTTTGCCTTTGTGATTACAAGAATGAAAAAAATGTATCGCTCGTGAGGAACGAGAACCATTCTGTACCAAAATCTAGCTGACTAACTACAGGCTCGGCACATAATTTCGACAGAATGTAATATATGCGAGTACCTATTCACCAAATTCATTCTTTGCGCTCCTTATCTTGCTTTGTATCATATATATATATATATATATATATATATATATATATATATATATATATATTATATATGTATATATATGTATATATATATATATATATATATATATATATATATATATATATATGAATGTGTGAGTGTGCCTGATTGTTTAATTGAATTATCGGACATAATAAAGTTGAGAGCTTGTTAATTAAAACTAATTCTTCCTATTTATTTTAGATGTCCTCTCAAATTGGACATCCGAAAAGCGGTTGCGCGCAGCCCCAATAAATGTACAATTGGCAAGATTGTAAGTTACTTATTGTTTAACCCTTTTTAAGTTTCTGCACATCAAAAAGAAAGACAAAACCCTTATAAGATCAGTCACGTGTCTGCCCGCCTATCCGTTACAGCCAATTAATTATTATCCAATTAATTATTTTTCAGAATTAATTTACGTGTTTTTCAGAATAAATTGACGTAGAAACTTGAAATCTGTCATAGTATAAAGCATATTAACCCGAGCATATTTTAATAGCTTACTCTCAAAAATATTCTTACGAAAGTTGCCGTGGGAAAAGATTAAATCCGTAATTTTTTTTCTTAATTTACATGTGTTGTAAATTATATCGTTTGAAAGGACCAGTTACAAGATTTTTTCGCAATTTTTGGTACCATATCTTCGAAGATATGCTGAAAAATATGCCCCTCGCCCCAATTCTAAGAGTACTGAACCTAAAATTTAAAAAAATTGAGTTTTAAGACGTCACGTAGTACCGTAGGAAAACTCTAGGGTTGAATCTAGTTGTCATAATTTTCTAAATATACACCATGTTTTCACGCCTATGGAAGACATAGTAGATACAGTAACATATTTACGTTTTTCTATATTTGGAGCCGATTTTCTCAGAAACCGTGCAAAGTAGAAATTTAAAATTGTTACTGTAATATATTGTATATAATATTATACTAGCTAACTTTTTTAAATATTCATGTAAAGATTAAAGAGGCGGTAAATAAAAGTCTTAATTTGTCTATTATTTTATATATTATATGAGCATTATTTATGAGGAAAATTTTATTTCATAACGTTATATTCTATTTCCCAAAAGATGTGCCAAAATTCAGCATTCCTCCATAGTTTCCGAAACTACTAAATAAAAAAAGACATGGTCGGTAAAATCTAACTAGAATGTTACAGAAAAACTATAACGATTATCCTAGATATGCTATTTGAACTTTTTAATGTTTTACGCTATTAGAAAGATATATATATATATATATATATATATATATATATATATGTATATATTTATATATATATATATATATATATATATATATACATATATATATTCAGATAAATTATAGTAAAGTTATCTGAAATGCTACGTATTCCTAAGTGTTTACAAGTGCCTAAATATATACGGAACTCTCCTAAACTGATTTCTACTAATGCTTGACAGGTTTTTATGTAAATACGTATACATGTTATAATCTGAAGTGAAATTAATAACTCAATCTATTGTAAATTGTTTTGATTTCATTCCACTTATTTGGCTATTTAATGTATTCCACTTATTCGTTCCAATTAATTATTTTATTAAGTATAATCAACTAGCGACCCACCCGGCTTCGCACGAGTGCAACGTAGGTACTAATGTGGTGTAATTGTGGAGCCGTTAATAATATTACTGTCATTATAAAAATATACTACAGGCTGTTTTTATACACAATGTTTACTGCTGTTTTTGCGGTCTATAGTGTCACACTGAAAAGCACGTTTTTATTTTTTTTGTTTTACTTGGTTGAGAACTCCGATAAACGCGTGCGATCGCTGCAAATCATACAACGCCATAGGGTGACGCGCGCCGTCTTCGCACGGCATCGGCTTCGCGAATACTGATTTTTGATAATTTTAAATCTGTGATATCTTCTAAAATATTAATGATAATGATTCGCTGTAAAGAGCGAATTTTAATTACATTAAATGCCCAACGTAACTAACTTATTTAAGTATAACCCACAAAAAAAATCAATCACATAAATATGGTCACTGTGGGTTATCCCTAGGATATAGATATATACCATCCCGGTCTTTTTTGTAGTTATTTTTAAAATACACAATTCCATAGTCCAAGATTTTGACATATCTCGTAAAGTTTAGTCACCATTAGCAATGAAAACGCTCAAAATTCTATTTTTTTACAAAACATTGACTTTTTTATTTTTCTGTAAATATAACATGCATGTATCATATCCATAAACTATCCGGAAGAAATTATCTGCATGATAAAAGATCAAAGCGTACAGAAGAACAGACAGATGCGGGAAGCGACATTGTTTTATACTATGTCAGGATTCTTCCATTCTTCATTGTTAGTTTGATTTGAATTTCGAGTATATGCAAAGGATTGAAGCGTCACGTCGAGTCCTGTTTTTCTTATTAAATTTCAAACCAAGATTACCTTCCTGAATAACACTAATTTGTTCAAAGTTGGTATACATACCGCCTGGAAGAATAACCTATTTTACTAGGAAATAAGTTATTACTCATTTTGTTTTGCTTACATATCCTTAAGTTTAAAAATGCGCGACTTTTTCAACAACCTGTATGAACAAAAAATAGGTGAAACCCGAAGGTATATATATATATATATATATATATATATATATATATATATATAAACAGAATGATTTGAACCACGTGCGATAAATAAAACATGAAAGAAACAATAAATGCAATGCACTCGTCTAATTAATTACATTTTTACATGTCAACATTGAGGTGGGGGGTTGCTGTATATATTTAGCTTCAATTTACAGCCGGATGAAGCAATAAAACAAAACAAATTGAGTTGTGGAAATACGACTGTGGTAAAATCAATATCAGTGAATAGCATCCGTGGTTTTATGAAATACAAGGTAAAGTTCGTGTCGCTAATCACGTCGTCTGCTTATTTGCAGTCTGGGCTGGTGGTAATAAATTCAAAATATAATTTATTGAAGGATTTCATCAAAACTGTATGCGTCGTGAATTGGTGGATCCTCGACAATCGAAAAATTAAGAGATCATTCATCATATTCCATTAGTACTAAGATTTTAGAACTTGAAACTAAAGATTATCAGAATAAAGTGTTATCGTGTCAGGACCCCGACACTTTTGTAGCCATGTCTTCTGCCAATTTATATTTTCAAATTGAAAAAAAAACTACTGATAGTCACTTAGTTAATGCAATTTAGTACTAAATAAAAAGGATTTATTTTAATAAACAAACCCAAATATAAAACAAAGTGTTTTGAAGATAGAGTGTGACAACAAAAGTTTTCGCGCAAGTTCTTCAAATTGGTTTTAATAAAATTATTTAAATCTTAACCATATGCACCAGTTCAACTCATAATAACAGTACTGTATCTTGCAGTTATGCGAAGTAAATTCGGTAATATTTGTATTCAATGCATATACTACGGCGTCGCACAAATTACAAAATATTTCCGAGAACATATTCCAGTGATGTAAATTTCCAAACATTCGCGAACAATTTTTCAACGTTCATGTCATATAATGCACTAAAATTTTTTTGCCTGCTATTATACATATATATTTGTTTTATATACGTTTCGTTAAGGTTTACCTTCGAATGACTTCATCAATAATTATGTATATACGTATATATATATATATATATATATATATATATATATATATATATATATATATATATATATATATATGGCGCAATATACAACAAATAAATAACAATTCACTGACCTCATTGAACTCCAACCTTGTCGTTGAATCAAAACTCAACCTTAACAAATCGGTTTCTTAGACCGACAAAAGTAAACCTTCTTTCTCTTCTATATGAGAAAGTAATTATAAGGAAAAGCTTTGAAAGAAAATATTAATTCTCATACCGCGTTACGTCATAAATTCAGCCCATCGTTACTTGTACCCCTTTCCATGTTTTATCCTTTAGTTAAAATTGTTGGAGTGTCCAATAAGTTTTTGGTAATTTTAATATGGATATTTACATGTGTAATGGACATAGGTTGTCTTAAATTTTAAATGATTCACTTAAAAATCTAACATTACCGAGTTATTAGACCTCACCCCCGCTATAACTGTCAAAATTATAGCGGACTAAAATGGCAACTAAGCCTCAAGTCCTTAAACACAAAAAAAACTTCAAATTTTACTGTAATTTCACGTCCGATCAACTTGCGGCCAGCAAAATTGTGGAATTTAATGCTTTAAATAAAAACAATACTCTTTGTTAACATTTATAATTTTGAATTTTCCTTCAATGAAATGAAATGAAAAAAAACTCATTTACATCCGTAAAATAGTATTTCATAGTATTTCTTCTTGCAATATTATTATTTGACATAGTTTCATCTCTTATTTCATTTAAAACATAAGTACAATCACCGATGGATGAAATAATCAACGTTACCTAATGTCTATAATATTACATATACTATAGACATTAGGTAACGTTGATTATTTCATCATAATATTACATTGCGCCCAAATGAAAATACGCATTTAATTTACCAAAACAACTACCATCTATCAGATGACACAAGCCTCTACTGCTTCACACGTGAGCTACAGTGTGTAGATATAAGATAAAATAAAATGGGTAGCGTCGTGACAACTTTATGATACCAATACAATTCACGGCTATAATTCACTGTGGCCGGTATCGCCCAAGCCGTTAAATGTTGAACAAAACGACCGTACTAAATTTACCGAAGGATAATATCTTAAGAAAAAGAAACGAATATTTGTTTAGTAATGTTGGCTATATGGGTTTATATAATATTGTTTTATTTCGGTAATAATATTGGAATCAGAATTTCACCCCTGTAATTTAAATATAATGGAATTACTATTATAAGGAAAATATAAACAAAATAAAAAAGAGTTTAAAAACAAAACGAACTCTGGTTTCGGTACTTTCGTTCTAATTTATATATCTATTTATATGCCCGTGAAAACTACAAAATATCACATTTTCTTTGTCGAACCTTGAATATATTTTATTTTTACTCACACTAATACGTAACACTTTGTTAAAATTAACTTTATAAATATCATTGTGGATGATCAAATTAATTTCAAATTATTAACTCCCGCATATTTCAATAATTTCAATCTTGATCATATTTTATTTTGTAAGATTTATTATTCTGAAGTGAAATCGAATAAAATGATAATGACGTAATCTTATCTTTACACTAATGCAGAAATATAAACCCAAAGAATTCAAAATTATACCTCGAATGAAATTGTTCTTTTACACAAACAAACTTCGTATTAAATATCGTTAATAAAAAAAAGTGGAGTTGGGCAACTATTTTTTCATTAATTTGGTAAGTAATAGAAAAACTGCAAAAACTACTGATAATTCGGCCGCAACCAACTTTATCAAGCTCAGCATAAAAGAATGTCTTTAATCTTCTTTCTTTTGGGAAAATTAAAACGAAGTCACTGTCTCTTCTATTTTATATCCTTCAAATAAACAAAGACCATCGTTTAAAAGATTTCCTGCATTATGTTTTTTTATCCTATATGATTATAAAATTCACAAAAAAAAATCCTCAATCAATCTGATTAAAGAGATATAATTAAAAATTGAACCATATGTGCGACCTATGCACAATTCACTTATTCTTTTATCAGGTTAGTCATAAAATTTGTTAAAAAGTATGGAACAAAAATCTTTATGTCAAACGTATAGTATTTCTGTTGTAGTTATAGCATTTCTACGTTATAGTATTTCTATTATATTTTATAGTGATTCTAACGTTATAGTATTTCTGTTATTAAGAACATTTTAGTAAAATTCTATGGCAACTTTCCAAGTAGTACAAAACAAGAGTAACTTTAGCACATGTGATGCTTATAATATTAGAAAAATTATACTTTTGTTACATACGAGAGATATGCGTTCCAGCTTCGATGGACACGTGGTCCCACAAGTTTGTCATTTCTCAACAATATTCTTTGTAGTCGAGAATAAAATGTATTTAATATTTTAAAGTTTATATTCTTTTTTTTATTTACCATATTTGCCTAACGATATAAGCATACAAACATATATGTTCATGAGCATAAGCATTTGAATCGTTTATAAAAGAGGTACTTCATTTTCTGTGTAAATTTAGAGTTGGAAATGGTCAGTGGTAAGTGGTATTTAAAATCTATAATGAGAATTTACTTATTGTAGGTTTGCAAATAGACTAACGCTTTTCGGCTTTGTACCACGGCATGAGTGCGGAACTAGTACACTTCCTATTTCCTATCACAAATAGTAAATTATATGTTTGCTTTTCCCATTCATTTATTGGTTATATCCGATTATAGTTGTTATCATCAATTATAGTATTGATTAATTTTTTTTTGTCTCATAGATATAAAAATACAATTACGATGAAAAGGTGTTTGTTTACTATTATAATGAATTAAATTTAGTTGTCTTAATATTAGTGGCATTAATAAATGCCTTAATGTATAAATTCACCATTAAAATAAAAGATTCCGACAAGACGTCTATCTACTAGATTAGTGTTTTGCTAATTTAATTACATTTAGAATACATTTTGGTAAGGAAAGAAGGTAATTTTTTACTGAAAACCATAAATTTTGCACATCTCATATGCAAACTATGTACGTTTTATTTGCGAGGATAAATATATTTTACATGACAATACGCACTTTAGCGTCGCCACAAAACTTTATTACAATTCACTACGATTACTGAAAATAAGTAATAAGTTTTAACCATAACCAGCACGTGTCAGATTGTTACACGAGCGCATATGCAAACACATGTTAATGTGTGTTTGTATTTGCGCTCGTGTCGAGTCAGTTTGTGCCATCTCATTCAGGGAACGGATAAAGCTTTTTCATTTGAAGTCACATATAATATAATAAGTACATTCTCTTTTTACAGTGTTTTTATGGTAAAGTATGCGTTAGTATATTTTTTATACTAGGTTTTAGTCAAAGGTTTTTTTCAGTGACGAATTATTTTTTGTTCCAAAAAAGTGTACAATTTCTTTTAATCATTATTAGATTAGAACTACGATTTTAATAGGGATAGCGTCATTCCTTAGAGGCCTGTCGCTCCATCACCACTACTAGTCGATGAAAGTAGCTTATTTTCCTCGCTTTCAATCTCTTTGAGATAGTTTGGGACTTCCCATACTTTGGGCTGCGTATTAAAAGAATATCGCTGCCTTCCATTCATTTCTACCCTGCAAGGAAAAAAGGACATGGAGTCCTGTCAATTGTAAACTTTAGTCATTTCAACTCTGCAAGGAAATCTGTCAATTGTAAACTTTAATGATAGTTAATCCATTAAAAAACTATATAAACAAAGCTATTTATTATACATAAAGCTTTCTCTTTCAGGTTGTAACATCGTTTCATATTTTATGTCCATTATTATTCAAGTAAAAATATCATTTAATTTACTTTACCCTCTTCATTTTTTCATCCCTTATATTCAAAAGCCAAGAGTTAGTTTTATATACTGGCATCTCAATTAAAATTTGTTCATACATTGTTAAGGATTTTTATCTTGTTATTATATGCCATGTCCAGCAAATTGAAATATGTTATTTGGCTATACGTTTGCATCTTGTTTTTTATACAGCGATTGTTCTCTGGACGCCTGTTATGGCTTCTTTTATTTGAACGGTTTAAAGTCTCGTCGCCAATAAAAATATTTTCTTATTTGAGAGAACACTTCGCACCAGAAGCATCAGATACGCACATATATTATACGCACAGATATTTTCTATATAAAATATTGTTTTTCGATTTAGCATTATTCAATATTACCGATAAACCATGATATGATTAGTAGATCACTTGAGGAGTTCAGTTACGCTACTTAAATTTGCAAACTTTTAATAAAATACTTCCTGTTTATTGTTTGTCATATTTTTTATGATTTTACCCTTATCGAAGCTATAAGGGAAATCGAATATCAATTTATACTTCGACGAATAAGTCAATCCTCGATTAAACAATTTTAATATTAGCATTGTTTACAATTTACATTGAAATTTAAAAAAAATTAAAACAATTTATCTTTAGAATATACTCAGTGAAAATTGTCTTTGTTAAGAACGAAGAGTTACGTCAAATTTATATTACCAGTGGCAGAATACAATGGCAGAACACAATAAGAATATTTTTGTTGAAATGAACCCATCTCTATCAATGCATCGCTTGCTGATAAATTTAGGTTTGCCTTTGTGATTACAAAAATGAAAAAAATGTATCGCTCGTGAGGAACGAGAACCATTCTGAATCAAAAACTAGCTGATTAACTACAGGCTCGGCACATCATTTCGACAGAATGTAATATATGCGAGTACCTATTCATCAAAATCGTACTTTGCGCCCCTTATCTTGCTTTTTATCGTCATTCAACTTGATTTACCTTTACAGAAGTTGATTACGGGCGTATTTAAATTTTTTATTAAAATCGATTTTTTAATGATTTTTGTATGGAAAAATAGAACAAACCTTCATCTATAATTCATGGTGATTACATTTACTGGTTTCATATATTTATCTCATAAAAATCGGCTTTTTGCAAATCATTCCTCGCCAAAATGGTTAAAGAAGAGTAAGTTTAGAGGTTTCACTCTAAACAAGCACACCTTAATTTGAAATGCGAAAAAAACTAATAAAATTGTCATGTCTTCAACAACAATTTGCTTGACACAATAGTAAAAATAAAAATATTTAGTCAACGAAAATATGGTTTCAATCTTCCATTCAATTGGTACGTTACAACAGTAACAACACACCAGCTAGTCATTGTGCACCGAAGTGCGCTCGTGATCAGTTCTGTGTATCGGCCGCTCTGATTAAAATTATTCACGATTTGGACTACACCATTGAAATAATTATAATTGGATTAACCATATATATATATATATATATATATATGTATATATATATATATATATATATATATATATATATATATATATATATATGTGTGTGTGTGTATGTGTATGTAATTTCCACTAATGCTTGACAGGTTTTTATGTAAATACGTATACGTGTTATAATCTGAAATGAAATTAATAACTTCTCAATCCTATTATAAATTGTTTTGATTTCATTCCACTTATTTGGCTATTTAATGCATTCCACTTATTCGTTCCAATAAATTATTTTATTAAGTATAATCAACTAGCGACGCACCCCGGCTTCGCACGAGTGCAACGTAGATGCTAATATGGTGTAATTGTGGAGCCATTAATAATATTACAGTCATTATTAGAATATACTACAGGATGACTTTACACACAATGTTTACTAATGTTTTTGCGGTCTATAGTGTGGTGGTGAAAAGCACATTTTTATCTTTTTTTATTTTACTTGGTTGAGAACTCCGATAAATGCGTGCAATCGCTACAAATCATACAACGCCATAGGGTGACGCACGCCGCCGCCGCCCGCTGCCGCCGTTGTCTGTACACGGCATCGGCATCGCGAATACTGATTTTTGTTAATTTTAAATCTGTGATATCTTCTAAAATATTAATGGTAATGATAAAAATTTTTTTTTTATTATTCAGAATGTTTTGGACCACGTGCCATCAATAAAATATGAAAGAAACAATAAATACAGGGCACTCGGAGAATTAATTACGCTTTTACATATCAACATTAAGGAGGGGGGTGCGGTTTTCCATTTACAACCGGATGAAGCAATAAAACAAAAAAAATTGAGTTCTGGGGATATGATTGTGGTAAAATGAATATCAGTGAATAGCATCCGTGGTTTTATGAAATACAAGGTCAACTTCGTATCTCTAGTGACGACGTCTGCTTATTTGCGGTCTGGGCTGGTAATAATAAATTCAAAATATAAATTTATTGAAAGATTTCATCAAAACTGTATGCGTCATGAATTGGTGAATCCTCGACAATCGAAGAATTAAAAGATCATTCATCATATTCCATTAGTACTAAAATTTTAGAACTTGAAACTGAAGATGATCAGAATAAAGTCTTATCGTGTCAGGATCCCGACACTTTTGTAGCCATGTCTTCTGCCAATTTATATTTTCAAATTGAAAAAAAAAACTACTGACAGTCACTTAGTTAAGTCAATTTACTACTAAATAAAAATTACTTATTTTATTAAACAAACCCAAATATAAAACAAAATGTTTTGAAGATGGAGTGTGATAACAAAAGTTTTCGCGCAAGTTCTTCAAATTGGTTTTAATAAAATTATTTAAATCTTAATCATATGCACCAGTTCAATCCATAATAACAGTACTGTATCTTGCAGTTATGCGAAATAAATTCGGTAATATTTGTATTCAATGCATATACTACGGCGTCGCACAAATTACAAAATATTTCGGAGAACATATTCCAATAATTTCAATTTCCAAACATTCGCAAACAATTTTTCACCGTTCATGTCATATAACGCACTATATTTTTTTTGCCTGCTATTATATATATATATATATATATATATATATATATATATATATATATATATATATATATATATATATGGCGCAATATACAACAAATAAATAACAATTCACTGACCTCATTGAACTCCAACCTTGTCATTGAACCAAAACTCAACCCTAACAAGTCGGCTTCTTAGACCGACAAAATAAACCTTCTTTCTCTTCTAAATAAGAAAGTAAGCATTATAGGGAAAAGCTTTGAAAGAAAATATTAATTCTCATATCGCCTTACGTCATAAATTCAGCCTATCGTTACTTGTACCCCTTTCCATGTTTTATCCTTTAGTTAAAATTATTGTAGTGTCCAATAAGTTTTTGGTAATTTTAATATGGATATTTACATGTGTAATGGACATAGGAAAATATGTAACAAAACTTTCTTTTGAATGTCTTAAATTTTAAATGATTCACTTAAAAATCTAATATTACCGAGTTATGCGACCTCACCCCCGCTATAACAGTCAAAATTATATGGGACTAAAATGGCAACTGAGCCTCAAGTCCTTAAATACAAAAACAATTTCTACACAATCAGTGCGCTCAATTCTACTACCTGAGTGCTATTAATTTAATATCAAGTTGCTAAAGGAGCATTTGAAAAAAAAAAACCTTAAATTTTACTGTAATTTCACGTCCGATCAACTTGCGGCCAGCAAAATTGTGGAAGTAAATGCTTTAAATAAAAACAATACACTTTGTTAACATTTATAATTTTGAATTTTCCTTCAATGAAATGAAATGAAAAAAAACTCATTTACATCCGTAAAATAGTATTTCATAGTATTTCTTCCTGCAATATTATTATTTGACATAGTTTCGTCTCTTATTTCATTTAAAACATAAGTACAATCACCGATGGATGAAATAATCAACGTTTCCTAATGTCTATAATATTACATATACTATAGACATTAGGTAACGTTGATTATTTCATCATAATATTACATTGCGCCCAAATGAAAATACGCATTTAATTTACCAAAACAACTACCATCTATCAGATGACACAAGCCTCTACTGCTTCACACGCGAGCTACGGTGTGTAGATATAAGATAAAATAAAATGGGTAGCGTCCTGACAACTTTATGACACCAATACAATTCACGGCTATAATTCACTGTGGCCGGTATCGCCCTAACTGTTAAATGTTGAACAAAACGACCGTACTAAATTTGCCGAAGGATAATATCTTAAGAAAATGAAACGAATGTTTGTTTAGTAATGTTGGCGATGTGGGTTTATATAATATTGTTTAATTGCAGTAATATGATTTGATTCAGAATTCCACCCTTGTAATTTACCTATAATGGAATTACTATTACAAAATTACAACAAAGTAAAAAAGAGTTTAAAAACATAACGAACTCTGGTTTCGGTACTTTCGTTCTAATTTATATCTATTTATATGCCCGTGAAAACGAACTACAGCGTAATTGTAATATAAAATAAAATAACCACTAAAAAATATTCCGAAGACGAAAAAATTACAATTTATCTAATATCAAAAAATTATATTATCACTTATTTCCAAAACTCGAAATAGAGTAGTTAAAAAGCCATAGACGGATTCTGGCAAATACTTTCACTTTTTCTAACTTTAGTGGTTTACAGTAACAGTTTAGAGAAAGTTATTCTCTAAAAATGTTATAAATTAAACATTACTTAATTATCATTTTGACTTTACTGGTTTTGTTTTAAAGATTTATTTGTTTTGTTCAACACTTTCCATTGTTAATAATAAAGACACGTGTGGTCTTTACTGCAGATTATTCTGAACAATTTGGAATTATGTAGAAAGGACAGTGAAATCTGAATAGCTACCGTAATACATTCATGTTTACTTACTGAGACATAAAACTTGAAACAGATAGACTTAGGAAACAAATTTGGACAATAATCAAGTAGTTTTATCCCTTATCGACTTGACGGATTATCAAAATTGCAATATCTAGACCCATTTTGTTACCAGGTCTGTCTAAAAACTCCATTAGGTAGAAATATATCGACTCTAATGTTTCTCATATCCAGCACTAAATAGTTGAACAAAAATTTACTTTATAAGTTAGACATTTTCATGCTTTTAATAGGTCTACTGGTCGATATATTTTTATGTTAAAAATAAGATATGAAGAACTTTCAAAGTTACATAAAAACACCTTAAATGTTTATATTTGACTGAGCGTGTACGAAATCCTCGAAATGCGGTTTATATTTATACTTCATAGTTTTATTACGATATTGTGTGGTCTTTCCGGAAATATTTTTGAAAAATCGCAGTTCCACAGCAACTATAAAATATCACATTTTCTTTGTCGAACCTTGAATATATTTTATTTTTACTCACACTAATACGTAACACTTTGTTGAAATTAACTTTTTTAAATATCATTGTGGATGATCAAATTAATTTCAAATTGTTAACTCCCGCATATTTCAATAATTTCAATCTCGATCATATTTTATTTTGTAAGATTTATTATTCTGAAGTGAAATCGAATAAAATGATAATGACGTAATCTTATCTTTACACTAATGCAGAAATATAAACCCAAAGAATTCAAAATTATACCTCGAATGAAATTGTTCTTTTACACAAACAAACTTCGTATTAAATATCGTTAATAAAAAAAAGTGGAGTTGGGCAACTATTTTTTCATTAATTTGGTAAGTAATAGAAAAACTACAAAAACTACTGACAATTCGGCCGCAACCAACTTTATCAAGCTCAGCATAAAAGAATGTCTTTAATCTTCTTTCTTTTGGGAAAATTAAAACGAAGTCACTGTCTCTTCTATTTTATATCCTTCAAATAAACAAAGGCCGTCGTTTAAAAGATTACAAAGGTTTCCTGCATTATGTTTTTTTGTCCTATGTGATTATAAAATTCACAAAAAAATCCTCAATCACTCTGATTAAAGAGATATAACTAAAAATTGTACGAGATGTGCGACCTGTGCACAATTCACTTATTCTTTTATCAGGTTAGTCATAAAATTTGTTAAAAAGTATGGAACAAAAATCTTTATGTCAAACGTATAGTATTTTTGTTATTAAGAACATATTAGTAAAATTCTATACCAACTTTCTCAGTAGTACATAAAGAGAATGACTAACACATATGATGCTTATAATATTAGAAAAAGTATACTTTTGTTACATACAAGATATATACGTTTCACCTTCACCTTAACCGGACACGTGATCCCACTAGTTTGTCATTTCTCAATAATATTCTTTTTAGTCGAGAATAAAATGCATTTAATATTTTAAAGTTCATCGTCTTTTTTTTATTTACCATATTTTCCTAACGATAAAAGCATACAAACATATGTGTTCATTAGCATAAGCTTTTGAATCGTTTATAAAAGGGGGTACTTCATTTAGAGTGTAAATTTAAAGTTGTTGTGGTGTATTATAAGTGGTGAGTGGTATTTAAAACCCACAATAAAAATTTACTTATTGTAGGTTTATAAACAGACTAACGCCCTTGTGATTTGTACCACGACACTAGTACACTTCCTATTTTCCAGATCCTGCAATGTGAAGAAATATTAAATTATATGTTTGCATTTCACATCCATTTATTGGTTATATCCGATTATAGTTCTTATCATCAATTATAGTATTGATTAATTGTTTTTCGTGTCATATATATAAAAATACAATTACGCTGCAAAGGTGTTTGTTTACTATTACAATGAATTAAATTTAGTTGTCTTAATATTAAAGGCATTAATAAAGGCCTTAATGTATAAATTCACCATTAAAATAAAAGATTCCGACAAGACGTCTATCTACTAGATTAGTGTTTTGCTAATTTAATTAAATTTAGAATACATTTTGGTAAGGAAAGAAGGTAATTTTTTAATGAAAATCATAAATTTTGCACATCTCATGTGCAAACTATGTACGTTTTATTTACGAGGATAAATATATTTTACATGACAATACGCACTTTAGCGTCGCCACAAAACTTTATTACAATTCACTACGATTACTGAAAATAAGTAATAAGTTTTAACCATAACCAGCACGTGTCAGATTGTTACACGAGCGCATATACAAACACATGTAATGTGTGTTTGCATTTGCGCTCGTGTCGAGTCAGTTTGTGCCATCTCATTCAGGGAACGGATAAAGTTTTTCATTTGAAGTCAAATATAATATAATAATTACGTTCTCTTTTTACAGTGTTTTTATGGTAAAGTATGCGTTAGTATATTTTTTATACTAGGTTTTAGTCAAAGGTTTTTTTCAGTGACGAATTATTTTTTGTTCCAAAAAAGTGTACAATTTCTTTTAATCATTATTAGATTAGAACTACGATTTTAATAGGGATAGCGTCATTCCTTAGAGGCCTGTCGCTCCATCACCACTACTAGTCGATGAAAGTAGCTTATTTTCCTCGCTTTCAATCTCTTTGAGATAGTTTGGGACTTCCCATACTTTGGGCTGCGTATTAAAATAATATCGCTGCCTTCCATTCATTTCTACCCTGCAAGGAAAAAAGGACCTGGAGTCCTGTTAATTGTAAACTTTAGTGATAGTTAATCCATTAAAAAACTATGTAAACAAAACTATTTATTAAAACATAAAGCTTTCTCTTTCATATCGTAATATCGTTTCATATTTTATTTCCATTATTATTCAAGTAAAAATATCATTTAATTTACTTTACCCTCTTCATTTTTTCATCCCTTATATTCAAAAGCCAAGAGTTAGTTTTCTATACTGGCATCTCAATTAAAATTTGTTCATACATTGTTAAGGATTTTTATCTTGTTATTATATGCCATGTCCAGAAAATTGAAATATGTTATTTGGCTATACGTTTGCATCTTGTTTTTTATACAGCGATTGTTCTCTGGACGCCTGTTATGCTTCTTTTATTTGAACGGTTTAAAGTCTCGTCGCTAATGAAAATATTTTTGTGATTTGAGAGAACACTTTGCATCAATTCGTTGCTGATGAAAAACTCACTAAGAATACGGCGAAAGTCACCAGAAGCGTCAGATACGCACATATAATAATATTTTCTATATAAAATATTGTTTTTCGATTTAGCTTTATTCAATATTACCGATAAACCATGATATGATGAGTATATCACTTGAAGAGTTTGCAGATGCGCTACTTAAATTTGCAAACTTTTAAGAAAATACTTCTAGTTAATTTTTTGTCATATTTTTATGATTTTATTCTTATCGAAGCCGAACAGCAATAAGAGAAATCGAATATCAACTTATACTTCGATGAATAAGTCAATCCTCGATTAAATAATTTTAATATTAAAATTGTTTATATTGAATTTCAATATCAATTTATATTGAATTAAAAAAAATTAAAACAATTTATCTTAGAATATACTCACTGCTACCTTTCGAAAACTTGAAAATTGTCTTTGTTAGGAACGAAGAGTTATATCGAATTTATATCACAATAGAACATTTTTGTTGAGATGAACCCATCTCTCTCAATACATCGCTTGTTGATAAATTTAGGTTTGCCCTTGTGATTACAAAAATGAAAAAAATGTATCGCTCGTGAGGAACGAGAACCATTCTGAATCAAAATCTAGCTGACTAACTACAGGCTCGGCACATAATTTCGACAGAATGTAATATATGCGAGTACCTATTCACCAAATTCATTCTTTGCGCTCCTTATCTTGCTTTGTATCATATATATATATATATATATATATATATATATATATATATATATATATATATATATATGTATATATATATATAAATATATATATATATATATATATATATATGTATATATATGTATATATATATATATATATATATATATGAATGTGTGAGCGTGCATGATTGTTTAATTGAATTATCGGACATAATTAATAATGTTGAGAGCTTGTTAATTAAAACTAATTCTTCCTATTTATTTTAGATTTCCTCTCAAATTGGACATCCGAAAAGCGGTTGCGCGCAGCCCCAATAAATGTACAATTGGCAAGATTGTAAGTTACTAATTTTTTAACCCTTTTTAAGTTTCTGCACATCGAAAAGAAAGACAGAACCCTTATAAGATCAGTCACGTGTCTGCCCGCCTATCCGTTACAGCCAATTAATTATTATCCAATTAATTATTTTTCAGAATTAATTTACGTGTTTTTCAGAATAAATTGACGTAGAAACTTGAAATCTGCCATAGTATAAAGCATATTAACCCGCGCATATTTTAATAGCTTACTCTCAAAAATATTCTTACGTAAGTTGCCGTGGGAAAAGATTAAATCCGTAATTTTTTTTCTTAATTTACATGTGTTGTAAATTATATCGTTTGAAAGGACCAGTTACAAGATTTTTTCGCAATTTTTGGTACCATATCTTCGAAGATATGCTGAAAAATATGCCCCTTCTCCCCAATTCTAAGAGTACTGAACCTAAAATTTAAAAAAATTGAGTTTTAAGACGTCACGTAGTACCGTAGGAAAACTCTAGGGTTGAATCTAGTTGTCATAATTTTCTAAATATACACCATGTTTTCACGCCTATGGAAGACATAGTAGATACAGTAACATATTTACGTTTTTCTATATTTGCAGCCGATTTTCTCAGAAACCGTGCAAAGTAGAAATTTAAAATTGTTACTGTAATATATTGTATATAATATTGTACTAGCTAACTTTTTAAAATATTTATGTAAAGATTAAAAAGGCGGTAAATAAAAGTCTTAATTTGCCTTTTATTTTATATATTATATGAGCATTATTTATGAGGAAAATTTTATTTCATAACGTTATATTCTATTTCCCAAAAGATGTGCCAAAATTCAGCATTCCTCCATAGTTTCCGAAACTACTAAATAAAAAAAGACATGGTCGGTAAAATCTAACTAGAATGTTACAGAAAAACTATAACGATTATCCTAGATACACTATTTGAACTTTTTAATGTTTTACGCTATTAGAAAGATAATATATATATATATATATATATATATATATATATATATATATATATATATATATATATTCAGATAAATTATAGTAAAGTTATCTGAAATGCTACGTATTCCTAAGTGTTTACAAGTGCCTAAATATATACGGAACTCTTTTAAACTGATTTCTACTAATGCTTGACAGGTTTTTATGTAAATACGTATACATGTTATAATCTGAAGTGAAATTAATAACTCAATCTATTGTAAATTGTTTTGATTTCATTCCACTTATTTGGCTATTTAATGTATTCCACTTATTCGTTCCAATTAATTATTTTATTAAGTATAATCAACTAGCGACCCACCCGGTTTCGCACGGGTGCAACGTAGGTACTAATGTGGTGTAATTGTGGAGCCGTTAATAATATTACTGTCATTATAAAAATATACTACAGGCTGTTTTTATACACAATGTTTACTGCTGTTTTTGCGGTCTATAGTGTGGGGGTGAAAAGCACGATTTTATTTTTTTTGTTTTACTTGGTTGAGAACTCCGATAAACGCGTGCGATCGCTGCAAATCATACAACGCCATAGGGTGACGCGCGCCGTCTTCGCACGGCATCGGCTTCGCGAATACTGATTTTTGATAATTTTAAATCTGTGATATCTTCTAAAATATTAATGATAATGATTCGCTGTAAAGAGCGAATTTTAATTACATTAAATGCCCAACGTAACCAACTTATTTAAGTATAACCCACAAAAAAAATCAATCACATAAATATGGTCACTGTGGGTTATCCCTAGGATATAGATATATACCATACCGGACTTTTTTGTAGTTATTTTTAAAATACACAATTCTATAGTCCAACATTTTGATATATCTCGTAAAGTTTAGTCACCATTAGCAATGAAAACGCTCAAAATTCTATTTTTTTACAAAACATTGACTTTTTTATTTTTCTGTAAATATGACATGCATGTATCATATCCATAAACTATCCGGCAGAAATTATCTGAATGATAAAAGATCAAAGCGTACAGAAGAACAGACAGATGCGGGAAGCGACTTTGTTTTATACTATGTCAGGATTCTTCCATTCTTCATTGTTAGTTTGGTTTGAATTTCGAGTATATGCAAAGGATTGAAGCGTCACGTCGAGTCCTGTTTTTCTTATTAAATTTCAAACCAAGATTACCTTCCTGAATAACACTAATTTGTTCAAAGTTGGTATACATACCGCCTGGAAGAATAACCTATTTTACTAGGAAATAAGTTATTACTCATTTTGTTTTGGTTACATATCCTTAAGTTTAAAAATGCGCGACTTTTTCAACAACCTGTATGAACAAAAAATAGGTGAAACCAGAAGGTATATATATATATATATATATATATATATATATATATAAACAGAATGATTTTAACCACGTGCGATCAATAAAACATGAAAGAAACAATAAATGCACTGCACTCGTCTAATTAATTACATTTTTACATGTCAACATTGAGGAGGGGGTTGCTGTATATATTTAGCTTCAATTTACAGCCGGATGAAGCAATAAAACAAAACAAATTGACAAAATCGTGGAAATACGACTGTGGTAAAATCAATATCAGTGAATAGCATCCGTGGTTTTATGAAATACAAGGTCAACTTCGTATCACTAATCACGACGTCTGCTTATTTGCAGTCTGGGCTGGTGGTAATAAATTCAAAATATAATTTATTGAAGGATTTCATCAAAACTGTATGCGTCGTGAATTGGTGAATCCTCGACAATCGAAAAATTAAGAGATCATTCATCATATTCCATTAGTACTAAGATTTTAGAACTTGAAACTAAAGATTATCAGAATAAAGTTTTATCGTGTCAGGACCCCGACACTTTTGTAGCCATGTCTTCTGCCAATTTATATTTTCAAATTGAAAAAAAAACTACTGATAGTCACTTAGTTAATTCAATTTAGTACTAAATAAAAAGGATTTATTTTAATAAACAAACCCAAATATAAAACAAAGTGTTTTGAAGATAGAGTGTGACAACAAAAGTTTTCGCGCAAGTTCTTCAAATTGATTTTAATAAAATTATTTAAATCTTAACCATATGCACCAGTTCAACTCATAATAACAGTACTGTATCTTGCAGTTATGCGAAGTAAATTCGGTAATATTTGTATTCAATGCATATACTACGGCGTCGCACAAATTACAAAATATTTCCGAGAACATATTCCAGTGATGTAAATTTCCAAACATTCGCGAACAATTTTTCAACGTTCATGTCATATAATGCACTAAAATTTTTTTGCCTGCTATTATACATATTCATTTGTTTTATATACGTTTCGTTAAGGTTTACATTCGAAAGACTTCATCAATAATTATGTGTATACGCGTATATATATATATATATATATATATATATATATATATATATATATATATATATATATGGCGCAATATACAACAAATAAATAACAATTCACTGAACTCGGACCTTGTCGTTGAACCAAAACTCAACCTTAACAAATCGGCTTCTTAGACCGACAAAAGTAAACCTTCTTTCTCTTCTATATGAGAAAGTAACTATAAGGAAAAGCTTTGAAAAAAAATATTAATTCTCATATCGCGTTACGTCATAAATTCAGCCCATCGTTACTTGTACCCCTTTCCATGTTTTATCCTTTAGTTAAAATTGTTGGAGTGTCCAATAAGTTTTTGGTAATTTTAATATGGATATTTACATGTGTAATGGACATAGGTTGTCTTAAATTTTAAATGATTCACTTAAAAATCTATCATTACCGAGTTATGAGTCCTCACCCCCGCTATAACTGTCAAAATTATATGGGACTAAAATGGCAACTAAGCCTCAAGTCCTTAAACGCAAAAAAAAATTCTACACAATCAGTGCGCTCGATGCTACTACCTGAGTGCTATTAATTTAATATCAAGTTGCTAAAGGAGCATTTGAAAAAAAATACTTTAAATTTTACTGTAATTTCACGTTCGATCAACTTGCGGCTAGCAAAATTGTGGAAGTAAATGCTTTAAATAAAAACAATACTCTTTGTTAACATTTATAATTTTGAATTTTCCTTCAATGAAATGAAATGAAAAAAAACTCATTTACATCCGTAAAATAGTATTTCATAGTATTTCTTCCTGCAATATTATTATTTGACATAGTTTCATCTCTTATTTCATTTAAAACATAAGTACAATCACCGATGGATGAAATAATCAACGTTACCTAATGTCTATAATATTACATATACTATAGACATTAGGTAACGTTGATTATTTCATCATAATATTACATTGCGCCCAAATGAAAATACGCATTTAATTTACCAAAACAACTACCATCTATCAGATGACACAAGCCTCTACTGCTTCACACGCGGGCTACGGTGTGTAGATATAAGATAAAATAAAATGGGTAGCGTCGTGACAACTGTATGACACTAACACAATTCACGGCTATAATTCACTGTGTTGAACAAAACGACCGTACTAAATTTGCCGAATGATAATATCTTAAGAAAAAGAAACGAATATTTGTTTAGTAATGTTGGCTATATGGGTTTATATAATATTGTTTTATTTCGGTAATATGATTTGAATCAGAATTTCACCCCTGTAATTTAAATATAATGGAATTACTATTATAAGGAAAATATAAACAAAATAAAAAAGAGTTTAAAAACAAAACGAACTCTGGTTTCGGTACTTTCGTTCTAATTTATATATCTATTTATATGCCCGTGAAAACGAACTACAGTGTAATTGTAATATAAAATAAAATAACCACTAAAAAATATTCCGAAGACGAAAAAATTACAATTTATCTAATATCAAAAAATTATATTATCACTTATTTCCAAAACTCGAAATAGAGTAGTTAAAAAGCCACAGGCGGATTCTGGCAAATACTTTCACTTTTTCTAACTTTAGTGGTTTACAGAAACAGTTTAGAGAAAGTTATTCTCTCAAAATGTTATAAATTAAACATTACTTAATTATCATTTTGACTTTACTGGTTTTGTTTTAAAGATTTATTTGTTTTGTTCAACACTTTCCATTGTTAATAATAAAGACACGAGTGGTCTTTACTGCAGATTATTCTGAACAATTTGGAATTATGTAGAAAGGAAAGTGAAATCTGAATAGCTACCGTAATATATTCATGTTTACTTACTGAGACATAAAACTTGAAACAGATAGACTTAGGAAACAAATTTGGACAATAATCAAGTAGTTTTATCCCTTATCGACTTGATGGATTATCAAAATTGCAATATCTAGACCCATTTTGTTACCAGGTCTGTCCAAAAACTCCATTAGGTAGAAAGCTGTCGACTCTAATATTTCTCATATCCAGCACTAAAAACTTACTTTATAAGTTAGACATTTTCATGCTTTTAATAGGTCTACTCGTTGATATATTTTTATGTTAAAAATAAGATATGAAGAACTTTCAAAGTTACATAAAAACACCTAAAATGTTTATATTTGACTGAGCGTGTACGAAATCCTCGAAATGAGGCTTATATTTATACTTCATAGTTTTATTACCGTATTGTGTGATCTTTCCGGAAATATTTTTGAAAAATTGCAGTTCCACAGCAACTATAAAATATCACATTTTCATTGTCGAACCTTGAATATATTTTATTTTTACTCACACTAATACGTAACACTTTGTTAAAATTAACTTTATAAATATCATTGTGGATGATCAAATTAATTTCAAATTATTAACTCCCGCATATTTCAATAATTTCAATCTTGATCATATTTTATTTTATAAGATTTATTATTCTGAAGTGAAATCGAATAAAATGATAATGACGTAATCTTATCTTTACACTAATACAGAAATATAAACCCAAAGAATTCAAAATTATACCTCGAATGAAATTGTTCTTATACACAAACAAACTTCGTATTAAATATCGTTAATAAAAAAAATTGGAGTTGGGCAACTATTTTTTCATTAATTTGGTAAGTAATAGAAAAACTACAAAAACTACTGATAATTCGGCCGCAACCAACTTTATCAAGCTCAGCATAAAAGAATGTCTTTCATCTTCTTTCTTTTGGGAAAATTAAAACGAAGTCACTGTCTCTTCTATTTTATATCCTTCAAATAAACAAAGACCATCGTTTAAAAGATTACAAAGGTTTCCTGCAGTACGTTTTTTTTGTCCTATGTGATTATAAAATTCACAAAAAAATCCTCAATCACTCTGATTAAAGAGATATAATTAAAAATTGTACCAGACGTGCGACCTGTGCACAATTCACTTATTCTTTTATCAGGTTAGTCATAAAATTTATTAAAAAGTATGGAACAAAAATCTTTATGTCAAACGTATAGTATTTCTGTTGTAGTTATAGCATTTCTACGTTATAGTATTTCTATTATATTTTATAGTGATTCTAACGTTATAGTATTTCTCTTATTAAGAACATTTTAGTAAAATTCTATGGCAACTTTCCAAGTAGTACAAAACAAGAGTAACTTTAGCACATGTGATGCTTATAATATTAGAAAAATTATACTTTTGTTACATACGAGAGATATGCGTTCCAGCTTCGATGGACACGTGGTCCCACAAGTTTGTCATTTCTCAACAATATTCTTTGTAGTCGAGAATAAAATGTATTTAATATTTTAAAGTTTATATTCTTTTTTTTATTTACCATATTTGCCTAACGATATAAGCATACAAACATATATGTTCATGAGCATAAGCATTTGAATCGTTTATAAAAGAGGTACTTCATTTTCTGTGTAAATTTAGAGTTGGAAATGGTCAGTGGTAAGTGGTATTTAAAATCTATAATGAGAATTTACTTATTGTAGGTTTGCAAATAGACTAACGCTTTTCGGCTTTGTACCACGGCATGAGTGCGGAACTAGTACACTTCCTATTTCCTATCACAAATAGTAAATTATATGTTTGCTTTTCCCATTCATTTATTGGTTATATCCGATTATAGTTGTTATCATCAATTATAGTATTGATTAATTTTTTTTTGTCTCATAGATATAAAAATACAATTACCCTGAAAAGGTGTTTGTTTACTATTATAATGAATTAAATTTAGTTGTCTTAATATTAGAGGCATTAATTCACCATTAAAATAAAAGATTCCGACAAGACGTCTATCTACTAGATTAGTGTTTTGCTAATTTAATTAAATTTAGAATACATTTTGGTAAGGAATGAAGGTATTTTTTTACTGAAAACCATAAATTTTGCACATCTCATATGCAAACCATGTACGTTTTATTTACGAGGATAAATATATTTTACATGACAATACGCACTTTAGCGTCGCCACAAAACTTTATTACAATTCACTACGATTACTGAAAATAAGTAATAAGTTTTAACCATAACCAGCACGTGTCAGATTGTTACACGAGCGCATATGCAAACACATGTTAATGTGTGTTTGCATTTGCGCTCGTGTCGAGTCAGTTTGTGCCATCTCATTCAGGGAACGGATAAAGATTTTTTATTTGAAGTCAAATATAATATAATAAGTACATTCTCTTTTTACAATGTTTTTATGGTAAACTATGTGTTAGTATATTTTTTATACTAGGTTTTAGTCAAAGGTTTTTTTCAGTGACGAATTATTTATTGTTTCAAAAAAGTGTACAATTTCTTTTAATCATTATTAGATTAGAACTACGATTTTAGTAGGGATAGCGTCATTCCTTAGAGGCCTGTCGCTCCATCACCACTACTAGTCGATGAACGTAGCTTATTTTCCTCGCTTTCAATCTCTTTGATATAGTTTGGGACTTCCCATACTTTGGGCTGCGTATTAAAAGAATATCGCTGCCTTCCATTCATTTCTACCCTGCAAGGAAAAAAGGACCTGGAGTCCTGTAAACTTTAGTGATAGTTAATCCATTAAAAAACTATATAAACAAAACTATTTATTATACATAAAGCTTTCTCTTTCAGGTTGTTCATCGTTTTATATTTTATTTCCATCATTATTCAAATAAAAATATCATTTGATTTACTTTACCCTCTTCATTTTTTCATCCCTTATATTCAAAAGCCAAGAGTTAGTTTTCTATACTGGCATCTCAATTAAAATTTGTTCATACATTGTTAAGGATTTTTATCTTGTTATTATATGCCATGTCCAGAAAATTTAAATATGTTATTTGGCTATACGTTTGCATCTTGTTTTTTATACAGCGATTGTTCTCTGGACGCCTGTTACGGCTTCTTTTATTTGAACGGTTTAAAGTCTCGTCGCTAATGAAAATATTTTTGTGATTTGAGAGAACACTTTGCATCAATTCGTTGCTGATGAAAAACTCACTAAGAAGACGGCGAAAGTCACCAGAAGCGTCAGATACGCACATATAATAATATTTTCTATATAAAATATTGTTTTTCGATTTAGCATTATTCAATATTACCGATAAACCATTATATGATGAGTAGATCACTTGAAGAGTTTGCAGATGCCCTACTTAAATTTCCAAACTTTTAAGAAAATACTTCTAGTTAATTTTTTGTCATATTTTTATGAGTTTATTCTTATCGAAGCCGAACAGCAATAAGAGAAATCGAATATCAACTTATACTTCGGCGAATAAGTCAATCCCCGATTAAATAATTTTAATATTAAAATTGTTTATATTGAATTTCAATATCAATTTATATTGAATTAAAAAAAATTAAAACAATTTATCTTAGAATATACTCACTGCTACCTTTCGAAAACTTGAAAATTGTCTTTGTTAGGAACGAAGAGTTATATCGAATTTATATCACCAATAGTAAAATACGGCGATATACACAATAAGAATATTTATGTTGAAATAAGATCTCTCTCAATATATCGCTTGCTGATAAATTTAGGTTTGCCTTTGTGATTACAAGAATGAAAAAAATGTATCGCTCGTGAGGAACGAGAACCATTCTGTACCAAAATCTAGCTGACTAACTACAGGCTCGGCACATAATTTCGACAGAATGTAATATATGCGAGTACCTATTCACCAAATTCATTCTTTGCGCTCCTTATCTTGCTTTGTATCATATATATATATATATATATATATATATATATATATATATATATATATATATATTTATATATGTATATATATGTATATATATATATATATATATATATATATATATATATATATATGAATGTGTGAGTGTGCCTGATTGTTTAATTGAATTATCGGACATAATAAAGTTGAGAGCTTGTTAATTAAAACTAATTCTTCCTATTTATTTTAGATGTCCTCTCAAATTGGACATCCGAAAAGCGGTTGCGCGCAGCCCCAATAAATGTACAATTGGCAAGATTGTAAGTTACTTATTGTTTAACCCTTTTTAAGTTTCTGCACATCAAAAAGAAAGACAAAACCCTTATAAGATCAGTCACGTGTCTGCCCGCCTATCCGTTACAGCCAATTAATTATTATCCAATTAATTATTTTTCAGAATTAATTTACGTGTTTTTCAGAATAAATTGACGTAGAAACTTGAAATCTGTCATAGTATAAAGCATATTAACCCGAGCATATTTTAATAGCTTACTCTCAAAAATATTCTTACGAAAGTTGCCGTGGGAAAAGATTAAATCCGTAATTTTTTTTCTTAATTTACATGTGTTGTAAATTATATCGTTTGAAAGGACCAGTTACAAGATTTTTTCGCAATTTTTGGTACCATATCTTCGAAGATATGCTGAAAAATATGCCCCTCGCCCCAATTCTAAGAGTACTGAACCTAAAATTTAAAAAAATTGAGTTTTAAGACGTCACGTAGTACCGTAGGAAAACTCTAGGGTTGAATCTAGTTGTCATAATTTTCTAAATATACACCATGTTTTCACGCCTATGGAAGACATAGTAGATACAGTAACATATTTACGTTTTTCTATATTTGGAGCCGATTTTCTCAGAAACCGTGCAAAGTAGAAATTTAAAATTGTTACTGTAATATATTGTATATAATATTATACTAGCTAACTTTTTTAAATATTCATGTAAAGATTAAAGAGGCGGTAAATAAAAGTCTTAATTTGTCTATTATTTTATATATTATATGAGCATTATTTATGAGGAAAATTTTATTTCATAACGTTATATTCTATTTCCCAAAAGATGTGCCAAAATTCAGCATTCCTCCATAGTTTCCGAAACTACTAAATAAAAAAAGACATGGTCGGTAAAATCTAACTAGAATGTTACAGAAAAACTATAACGATTATCCTAGATATGCTATTTGAACTTTTTAATGTTTTACGCTATTAGAAAGATATATATATATATATATATATATATATATATATATATGTATATATTTATATATATATATATATATATATATATATATACATATATATATTCAGATAAATTATAGTAAAGTTATCTGAAATGCTACGTATTCCTAAGTGTTTACAAGTGCCTAAATATATACGGAACTCTCCTAAACTGATTTCTACTAATGCTTGACAGGTTTTTATGTAAATACGTATACATGTTATAATCTGAAGTGAAATTAATAACTCAATCTATTGTAAATTGTTTTGATTTCATTCCACTTATTTGGCTATTTAATGTATTCCACTTATTCGTTCCAATTAATTATTTTATTAAGTATAATCAACTAGCGACCCACCCGGCTTCGCACGAGTGCAACGTAGGTACTAATGTGGTGTAATTGTGGAGCCGTTAATAATATTACTGTCATTATAAAAATATACTACAGGCTGTTTTTATACACAATGTTTACTGCTGTTTTTGCGGTCTATAGTGTCACACTGAAAAGCACGTTTTTATTTTTTTTGTTTTACTTGGTTGAGAACTCCGATAAACGCGTGCGATCGCTGCAAATCATACAACGCCATAGGGTGACGCGCGCCGTCTTCGCACGGCATCGGCTTCGCGAATACTGATTTTTGATAATTTTAAATCTGTGATATCTTCTAAAATATTAATGATAATGATTCGCTGTAAAGAGCGAATTTTAATTACATTAAATGCCCAACGTAACTAACTTATTTAAGTATAACCCACAAAAAAAATCAATCACATAAATATGGTCACTGTGGGTTATCCCTAGGATATAGATATATACCATCCCGGTCTTTTTTGTAGTTATTTTTAAAATACACAATTCCATAGTCCAAGATTTTGACATATCTCGTAAAGTTTAGTCACCATTAGCAATGAAAACGCTCAAAATTCTATTTTTTTACAAAACATTGACTTTTTTATTTTTCTGTAAATATAACATGCATGTATCATATCCATAAACTATCCGGAAGAAATTATCTGCATGATAAAAGATCAAAGCGTACAGAAGAACAGACAGATGCGGGAAGCGACATTGTTTTATACTATGTCAGGATTCTTCCATTCTTCATTGTTAGTTTGATTTGAATTTCGAGTATATGCAAAGGATTGAAGCGTCACGTCGAGTCCTGTTTTTCTTATTAAATTTCAAACCAAGATTACCTTCCTGAATAACACTAATTTGTTCAAAGTTGGTATACATACCGCCTGGAAGAATAACCTATTTTACTAGGAAATAAGTTATTACTCATTTTGTTTTGCTTACATATCCTTAAGTTTAAAAATGCGCGACTTTTTCAACAACCTGTATGAACAAAAAATAGGTGAAACCCGAAGGTATATATATATATATATATATATATATATATATATATATATAACAGAATGATTTGAACCACGTGCGATAAATAAAACATGAAAGAAACAATAAATGCAATGCACTCGTCTAATTAATTACATTTTTACATGTCAACATTGAGGTGGGGGGTTGCTGTATATATTTAGCTTCAATTTACAGCCGGATGAAGCAATAAAACAAAACAAATTGAGTTGTGGAAATACGACTGTGGTAAAATCAATATCAGTGAATAGCATCCGTGGTTTTATGAAATACAAGGTAAAGTTCGTGTCGCTAATCACGTCGTCTGCTTATTTGCAGTCTGGGCTGGTGGTAATAAATTCAAAATATAATTTATTGAAGGATTTCATCAAAACTGTATGCGTCGTGAATTGGTGGATCCTCGACAATCGAAAAATTAAGAGATCATTCATCATATTCCATTAGTACTAAGATTTTAGAACTTGAAACTAAAGATTATCAGAATAAAGTGTTATCGTGTCAGGACCCCGACACTTTTGTAGCCATGTCTTCTGCCAATTTATATTTTCAAATTGAAAAAAAAACTACTGATAGTCACTTAGTTAATGCAATTTAGTACTAAATAAAAAGGATTTATTTTAATAAACAAACCCAAATATAAAACAAAGTGTTTTGAAGATAGAGTGTGACAACAAAAGTTTTCGCGCAAGTTCTTCAAATTGGTTTTAATAAAATTATTTAAATCTTAACCATATGCACCAGTTCAACTCATAATAACAGTACTGTATCTTGCAGTTATGCGAAGTAAATTCGGTAATATTTGTATTCAATGCATATACTACGGCGTCGCACAAATTACAAAATATTTCCGAGAACATATTCCAGTGATGTAAATTTCCAAACATTCGCGAACAATTTTTCAACGTTCATGTCATATAATGCACTAAAATTTTTTTGCCTGCTATTATACATATATATTTGTTTTATATACGTTTCGTTAAGGTTTACCTTCGAATGACTTCATCAATAATTATGTATATACGTATATATATATATATATATATATATATATATATATATATATATATATATATATATATATATATATGGCGCAATATACAACAAATAAATAACAATTCACTGACCTCATTGAACTCCAACCTTGTCGTTGAATCAAAACTCAACCTTAACAAATCGGTTTCTTAGACCGACAAAAGTAAACCTTCTTTCTCTTCTATATGAGAAAGTAATTATAAGGAAAAGCTTTGAAAGAAAATATTAATTCTCATACCGCGTTACGTCATAAATTCAGCCCATCGTTACTTGTACCCCTTTCCATGTTTTATCCTTTAGTTAAAATTGTTGGAGTGTCCAATAAGTTTTTGGTAATTTTAATATGGATATTTACATGTGTAATGGACATAGGTTGTCTTAAATTTTAAATGATTCACTTAAAAATCTAACATTACCGAGTTATTAGACCTCACCCCCGCTATAACTGTCAAAATTATAGCGGACTAAAATGGCAACTAAGCCTCAAGTCCTTAAACACAAAAAAAACTTCAAATTTTACTGTAATTTCACGTCCGATCAACTTGCGGCCAGCAAAATTGTGGAATTTAATGCTTTAAATAAAAACAATACTCTTTGTTAACATTTATAATTTTGAATTTTCCTTCAATGAAATGAAATGAAAAAAAACTCATTTACATCCGTAAAATAGTATTTCATAGTATTTCTTCTTGCAATATTATTATTTGACATAGTTTCATCTCTTATTTCATTTAAAACATAAGTACAATCACCGATGGATGAAATAATCAACGTTACCTAATGTCTATAATATTACATATACTATAGACATTAGGTAACGTTGATTATTTCATCATAATATTACATTGCGCCCAAATGAAAATACGCATTTAATTTACCAAAACAACTACCATCTATCAGATGACACAAGCCTCTACTGCTTCACACGTGAGCTACAGTGTGTAGATATAAGATAAAATAAAATGGGTAGCGTCGTGACAACTTTATGATACCAATACAATTCACGGCTATAATTCACTGTGGCCGGTATCGCCCAAGCCGTTAAATGTTGAACAAAACGACCGTACTAAATTTACCGAAGGATAATATCTTAAGAAAAAGAAACGAATATTTGTTTAGTAATGTTGGCTATATGGGTTTATATAATATTGTTTTATTTCGGTAATAATATTGGAATCAGAATTTCACCCCTGTAATTTAAATATAATGGAATTACTATTATAAGGAAAATATAAACAAAATAAAAAAGAGTTTAAAAACAAAACGAACTCTGGTTTCGGTACTTTCGTTCTAATTTATATATCTATTTATATGCCCGTGAAAACTACAAAATATCACATTTTCTTTGTCGAACCTTGAATATATTTTATTTTTACTCACACTAATACGTAACACTTTGTTAAAATTAACTTTATAAATATCATTGTGGATGATCAAATTAATTTCAAATTATTAACTCCCGCATATTTCAATAATTTCAATCTTGATCATATTTTATTTTGTAAGATTTATTATTCTGAAGTGAAATCGAATAAAATGATAATGACGTAATCTTATCTTTACACTAATGCAGAAATATAAACCCAAAGAATTCAAAATTATACCTCGAATGAAATTGTTCTTTTACACAAACAAACTTCGTATTAAATATCGTTAATAAAAAAAAGTGGAGTTGGGCAACTATTTTTTCATTAATTTGGTAAGTAATAGAAAAACTACAAAAACTACTGATAATTCGGCCGCAACCAACTTTATCAAGCTCAGCATAAAAGAATGTCTTTAATCTTCTTTCTTTTGGGAAAATTAAAACGAAGTCACTGTCTCTTCTATTTTATATCCTTCAAATAAACAAAGACCATCGTTTAAAAGATTTCCTGCATTATGTTTTTTTATCCTATATGATTATAAAATTCACAAAAAAATCCTCAATCAATCTGATTAAAGAGATATAATTAAAAATTGTACCAGATGTGCAACCTATACACAATTCACTTATTCTTTTATCAGGTTAGTCATAAAATTTGTTAAAAAGTATGGAACAAAAATCTTTATGTCAAACGTATAGTATTTCTACGTTATAGTATTTCTATTATATTTTATAGTAATTCTAACGTTATAGTATTTCTGTTATTAAGAACATTTTAGTAAAATTCTATGGCAACTTTCCAAGTAGTACAAAACAAGAGTAACTTTAGCACATGTGATGCTTATAATATTAGAAAAATTATACTTTTGTTACATACGAGAGATATGCGTTCCAGCTTCGATGGACACGTGGTCCCACAAGTTTGTCATTTCTCAACAATATTCTTTGTAGTCGAGAATAAAATGTATTTAATATTTTAAAGTTTATATTCTTTTTTTTATTTACCATATTTGCCTAACGATATAAGCATACAAACATATGTGTTCATGAGCATAAGCATTTGAATCGTTTATAAAAGAGGTACTTCATTTTCTGTGTAAATTTAGAGTTGGAAATGGTCAGTGGTAAGTGGTATTTAAAATCTATAATGAGAATTTACTTATTGTAGGTTTGCAAATAGACTAACGCTTTTCGGCTTTGTACCACGGCATGAGTGCGGAACTAGTACACTTCCTATTTCCTATCACAAATAGTAAATTATATGTTTGCTTTTCCCATTAATTTATTGGTTATATCCGATTATAGTTGTTATAGTCAATTATACTATTGATTAATTTTTTTTGGTCTCATAGATACAAAAATACAATTACCCTGAAAAGGTGTTTGTTTACTATTATAATGAATTAAATTTAGTTGTCTTAATATTAGAGGCATTAATAAATGCCTTAATGTATAAATTCACCATTAAAATAAAAGATTCCGACAAGACGTCTATCTACTATATTAGTGTTTTGCTAATTTAATTAAATTTAGAATACATTTTGGTAAGGAAAGAAGGTAATTTTTTACTGAAAACCATAAATTTTGCACATCTCATATGCAAACTATGTACGTTTTATTTACGAGGATAAATATATTTTACATGACAATACGCACTTTAGCGTCGCCACAAAACTTTATTGCAATTCACTGCGATTACTGAATATAAGTAATAAGTTTTAACCATAACCAGCACGTGTCAGATTGTTACACGAGCGCATATACAAACACATGTTAATGTGTGTTTGCATTTGCGCTCGTGTCGAGTCAGTTTGTGCCATCTCATTCAGGGAACGGATAAAGCTTTTTCATTTGAAGTCAAATATAATATAATAAGTACATTCTCTTTTTACAGTGTTTTTATGGTAAAGTATGTGTTAGTATATTTTTTATACTAGGTTTTAGTCAAAGGCTTTTTTCAGTGACGAATTATTTTTTGTTTCAAAAAAGTGTGCAATTTCTTTTAATCATTATTAGATTAGAACTACGATTTTAATAGGGATAGCGTCATTCCTTAGAGGCCTGTCGCTCCATCACCACTACTAGTCGATGAAAGTAGCTTATTTTCCTCGCTTTCAATCTCTTTGAGATAGTTTGGGACTTCCCATACTTTGGGCTGCGTATTAAAAGAATATCGCTGCCTTCCATTCATTTCTACCCTGCAAGGAAAAAAGGACCTGGAGTCCTGTCAATTGTAAACTTTAGTGATAGTTAATCCATTAAAAAACTATGTAAACAAAACTATTTATTAAAACATAAAGCTTTCTCTTTCAGGTTGTAACATCGTTTTATATTTTATTTCCATCATTATTCAAGTAAAAATATCATTTAATTTACTTTACCCTCTTCATTTTTTCATCCCTTATATTCAAAAGCCAAGAGTTAGTTTTATACACTGGCATCTCAATTAAAATTTGTTCATACATTGTTAAGGATTTTTATCTTGTTATTATATGCCATGTCCAGAAAATTTAAATATGTTATTTGGTTATACGTTTGCATCTTGTTTTTTATACAGCGATTGTTCTCTGGACGCCTGTTATGGCTTCTTTTATTTGAACGGTTTAAAGTCTCGTCGCTAATGAAAATATTTTTGTGATTTGAGAGAACACTTTGCATCAATTCGTTGCTGATGGAAAACTCACTAAGAAGACGGTTAAAGTCACCAGAAGCGTCAGATACGTACATATAATAATATTTTCTATATAAAATATTGTTTTTCGATTTAGCATTATTCAGTATTACCGATAAACCATGATATGATGAGTAGATCACTTGAAGAGTTTGCAGATGCGCTACTTAAATTTGCAAACTTTTAAGAAAATACTTCTAGTTATTTTTTTGTCATATTTTTATGATTTTATTCTTATCGAAGCCGAACAGCAATAAGAGAAATCGAATATCAACTTATACTTCGACGAATAAGTCAATCCTCGATTAAATAATTTTAATATTAAAATTGTTTATATTGAATTTCAATATCAATTTATATTGAATTAAAAAAATTAAAACAATTTATCTTAGAATATACTCACTGCTACCTTTCGAAAACTTGAAAATTGTCTTTGTTAGGAACGAACAGTTATATCGAATTTATATCACAATAGAATATTTTTGTTGAAATAAACCCATCTCTCTCAATACATCGCTTGTTGATAAATTTAGGTTTGCCCTTGTGATTGCAAGAATAAAAAAAATGTAACGCTCGTGAGGAACGAGAACCATTCTGAATTAAAAACTAGCTGAATAACTACAGGCTCGGCACATAATTTCGACAGAATGTAATATATGCGAGACCTATTCACCAAATTCATTCTTTGCGCTCCTCATCTTGCTTTGTATCATTATTCAACTTGATTTACCTTTACAGAAGCAGATTAAGGGCATGTTTACATTTTTTATTAAAATCCATTTTTATTACTTTTACTCTATACTCTGGGAATATGTCGAATCATTCCTCGCCAAAATGGTTAAAGAAGAGTAAGTTTAGAGGTTTCACTCTAAACAAGCACACCTTAATTTGAAATGTGAAAACACTAATAAAATTCTCATGTCTTCAACAACAATTTGCTTGACACAATAGTAAAAATAAAAATATGGTTTCAATCTTCCATTCAATTGGTACGTTACAACAGTAACAACACACCAGCTAGTCATTATGCACCGAAGTCCGCTCGTGATCAGTTGTGTGTATCGGCCGCTCTGATTAAAATTATTGACGATTTAGACTACACTATTGAAATAATTTTAATTGGATTAACCATATATATATATATATATATATATATATATATATATATATATATATATAAATTATATATATATACATATATATTTTAGATTTCCTCTCAAATTGGACATCCGAAAAGCGGTTGCGCGCAGCCCCAATAAATGTACAATTGGCAAGATTGTAAGTTACTTCTTTTTTATCACTTTTTAAGAGATAAATAAGATCAAAAAGAAAAACAGAACCCTTATCAGATCAGTCACGTGTCTGCCCGCCTGTCCGTTGCAGCCGTATTTTTCAGAATGAATTTAAGTGTTTTTCAGAATTGACGTAGAAACATGAAATCTGTCATAGTATAAAGCATATTAACCCGCGCATATTTTAATAGCTTACGCTCAAAAATATTCTTACGTAAGTTGCCGTGGGAAAAGATCAAATCCGTCATCTTTTTTCTTAATTTACATGTGTTGTAAATTATATCGTTTGAAAGGACCAGTTACAATTTTTTCGCAATTGTTGGTACCATATCTTCGAAGATATGCTGAAAAATATACCCCTCGCCCCAATTCCAAGAGTACTGAATCTAAAATTTTAAAAACGTAATACCGTAGGAAAACTCTAGGGTTGAATCTAGTTGTCATAATTTTCTAAATATACACCATGTTTTCACGCCTATGGAAGATATAGTAGATACAGTAACATATTTACGTTTTTCTATATTTACAGCCGATTTTCTTAGAAACCGTGCAAAGTAGAAATTTAAAATTGTTATTGCAATAGATCGCATTAAACCTCATATCTTGTACTAGCTAACTTTTTTAAATATTCATGTAAAGATTAAAGCGGTGGTAAATAAAGGTCTTAATTTTCCATTTATTTTATATATCATATGAGTATTATTTGATTGTAAGGAACAATTTAATTTTATTTTATAGCTTTATATTGTATATTTAATAAAATATTCCAAAAGATATGCCAAAATTCAGCATTTCTCCATTGTTTCCGAAACTACTGAATGAAAAAAGACAGGGTCGGTAAATTCTGACTAGAATGTTAGAGAAACACTGTAACGATTATCCTAAATATTATAGTATTGGATCTTTTGAATGTTTTACGCTATTAGAAAGACAATGTATATATATATCCGGCCCACCCGGTTTCCCACGGGTGCAACGTAGGTACTAATGTGGTGTAATTGTGCAGCCATTTATAATATTACTGTCATTATTAGAATATACTACAGGATGTCTTTATACACAATGTTTACTACTGTTTTTGCGTTTTATAGTGCTGCACTGAAAAGCACGTTTTTATTGTTCTTTATTTTACTTGGTTGAGAGCTCCGATAAACTCGTGCGATCGCTGCAAATCATACAACGCCATAGGGTGACGCGCGCCGCCACCGCTCGCCGCCGCCGCCGTCTTTGCACGGCATCTGCATCGCGAATACTGATTTTTGGTAATTTTAAATCTGTGATTTCTTCTAAAATATTAATGAAAATGATAATGATTTTCTGTAAAGAATGAATTTTAACTACATTAAATGCCCAACGTAACCAACTTATTTAAATATAACAAAAACGAAAATCAATCACATAAATATGGTCACTGTGGGTTATCCGTAGGATATAGATATATGCCATCGCGGACTTTTTAGATATTTTTAAAATACACAATTCCATAATACAACATTTTGATATATCTCGTAAAGTTTAGTCAGCATTAGCAATGAAAACGCTCAAAATTCTATTTTTTTACAAAACATTGACTTTTTTTATTTTTCTGTAAATATAACATGCATGTATCATACCCATAAACTATCCGGAAGAAATTATCTGAATGATAAAAGATCAAAGCGTACAGAAGAACAGACAGATGCGGGAAGCGACATTGTTTTATACTATGTCAGGATTCTTCCATTCTTCATTGTTAGTTTGATTTGAATTTCGAGTATATGCAAACGAATGAAACGTCACGTCGAGTCCTGTTTTTCTTATTAAATTTCAAACCAAGATTACCTTTCAGAATAACACCAATTTGTTCAAAGTTGGTATACATACCATCTGGATGAATAACCTATTTTATTGGGAAATAAGTAATAATCATTTTGTTTTGCTTACATTCTTTAAGTTTAAAAAGGCGTAACTTTTTCAACAGCCTGTATATACAAAAAATAGGTGAAACCCAAAGGTAAATATATATATATATATATATATATATATATATATATATATATATATATATAGGAGGGGGTGCGGTTTATATTTAATTTCAATTTACAACCGGATGAAGCGATAAAACAAACAAATTGAGTTCCGGAAATATGATTGTGGTAAAATCAATATCAGTGAATAGCATCCGTGGTTTTATGAAATACAAGGTAAAGTTCGTGTCGCTAATCACGTCGTCTGCTTATTTGCGGTCTGGGCTGGTGATAATAAATTCAAAATATAAATTTATTGAAGGATTTCATCAAAACTGTATGCGTCGTGAATTAGTGGATCCTCGACAAACAAAAAATTATTTATATATTTCATTCCTCATATTCCATTAGTGCTAAGATTTTAAAACTTGAAACTAAAGTTGATCAGAATAAAGTTTTGTCGTATCAGGGCCTCGACACTTTTGTAGTCATGTCTTCTAACAATTTATATTTTGAAATTGAAAAAAAAACTACTGATAGTCACTTAGTTAATGCAATTTAGTACTAAATAAAAAGGATTTATTTTAATAAACAAACCCAAATATAAAACAAAGTGTTTTGAAGATAGAGTGTGACAACAAACGTTTTCGGTTTTAATAAAATTATTTAAATCTTAACCATAAAAATAACAGTACTGTATCTTGCAGTTATGCGAAGTAAATTCGGTAATATTTGTATTCAATGCATATATTACGGCGTCGCACAAATTACAAAATATTTCCGAGAACATATTCTAATAATTTCAATTTCCAAACATTCGCGAACAATTTTTCAACGTTCATGTTATATAACGCACTATAACTTTTTTGCCTGCTATTATACATACATATTTGTTTCATATACGTTTCGTTAAGGTTAACCTTCGAATGACTTCATCAATAATTATGTATATACGTATATATATATATATATATATATATATATATATATATATATATATATATATATGTCGCAATATACGACAAATAAATAATAATTCACTTAGCTCATTGAACTCCAACCTTGTCGTTGAACCAAAACTCAACCTTAACAAATCAGCATCTTAGACCGACAAAAGTAAACCTTCTTTCTCTTCTAAATGAGAAAGTAATTATAAGGAAAAGCTTTGAAAGAAAATATTAATTCTCATACCGCGTTACGTCATAAATTCAGCCCATCGTTACTTGTACCCCTTTCCATGTTTTATCCTTTAGTTAAAATTGTTGGAGTGTCCAATAAGTTTTTGGTAATTTTAATATGGATATTTACATGCGTAATGGACATAGGCAAATATGTAACAAAACTTTCTTTTGATTGTCTTAAATTTTAAACGATTCACTTAAAAATCTAACACTACCGAGTTATGAGACCTTACCCCCGCTATAATGGTCAAAATTATTTGGGACTAAAATGGTAACTAAGCCTCAAGTCCTTAAATTAAAAAAAAAATTCAACACAATCAGCGCGCTCGATCTACTACACCTGAGCACCCGAGTGCTATTACTTTAATATTAAGTTGCTAAAGGAGCATTTGAAAAAAACATTTTAAATTTTACTGTAATTTCACATGCGGTCAACTTGCGGCCAGCAAAATTGTGGAAGTAAATGCTTTAAATAAAAACAATACTCTTTGTTAACATTTATAATTTTGACTTTTCCTTCAATGAAATGAAATGAAAAAAACTCATTTACATCCGTAAAATAGTATTTCATAGTATTTCTTCCTGCAATATTATTATTTGACATAGTTTCAAAGTAAAACATAAGTACAATCACCGATGGATGAAATAATCAACGTTACCTAATGTCTATAATATTACATATACTATAGACATTAGGTAACGTTGATTATTTCATCATAATATTACATTGCGCCCAAATGAAAATATGCATTCAATTTACCAAAACAACTACCATCTATAAAATAATACTAGCCTCTACTGCTTCACACGCGAGCTACTGTGTGTAGATATAAGATAAAATAAAATGGGTAGCGTCGTGACAACTTTATGACACTAACACAATTCACGGCTATAATTCACTGTGGCCGGTATCGCCCTAACTGTTAAATGTTAAACAAAACGACCGTACTAAATTTGCCGAAGGATAATATCTTAAGAAAATTAAACGAATGTTTGTTTAGTAATGTTGGCGATGTGGGTTTATATAATATTGTTTAATTGCAGTAATATGATTTGATTCAGAATTTCACCCCTGTAATTTACATATAATGGAATTACTATTATAAGGAAAATATAAACAAAATAAAAAAGAGTTTAAAAACAAAACGAACTCTGGTTTCGGTACTTTTGTTCTAATTTATATATCTATTTATATGCCCGTGAAAACGAACTACAGCGTAATTGTAATATAAAATAAAATAACCACTAAAAATATTCCGAAGACGAAAAAATTACAATTTATCTAATATCAAAAAATTATATTATCACTTATTTCCAAAACTCGAAATAGAGTAGTTAAAAAGCCATAGGCGGATTCTGGTAATTATTTTCACTTTTTCTAACTTTAGTGGTTTACAGAAACAGTTTAGACAAAGTTATTCTCTAAAAATGTTATAAATTAAACATTACTAAATTATCATTTTGACTTTACTGGTTTTGTTTTAAAGATTTATTTGTTTTGTTCAACACTTTCCATTGTTAATAATAAAGGCACGTTTGGTCTTTACTGCAGATTATTCTGAACAATTTGGAATTATGTAGAAAGGACAGTGAAATCTGAATAGCTACCGTAATATATTCATGTTTACTTACTGAGACATAAAACTTGAAACAGAAAGACTTAGGAAACAAATTTGGACAATAATCAAGTAGTTTTATCCCTTATCGACTTGATGGATTATCAAAATTGCAATATCTAGACCCATTTTGTTACCAGGTCTGTCCAAAAACTCCATTAGGTAGAAAGCTGTCGACTCTAATATTTCTCATATCCAGCACTAAATATTTGAACAAAAATTTACTTTATAAGTTAGACATTTTCATGCTTTTAATAGGTCTACTGGTCGATATATTTTTATGTTAAAAATAAGATATGAAGAACTTTCAAAGTTACATAAAAACACCTTAAATGTTTATATTTGACTGAGCGTGTACGAAATCCTCGAAATGCGGTTTATATTTATACTTCATAATTTTATTACGGTATTGTGTGGTCTTTCCGGAAATATTTTTGAAAAATTGCAGTTCCACAGCAACTATAAAATATCACATTTTCTTTGTCGGACCTTGAATATATTTAATTTTTACTCACACTGATACGTAATACTTTGTTAAAATTAACTTTGTAAATATCATTGTGGATGATCAAATTAATTTCAAATTATTAACTCCCGCATATTTCAATAATTTCAATCTCGATCATATTTTATTTTGTAAGATTTATTATTCTGAAGTGAAATCGAATAAAATGATAATGACGTAATCTTATCTTTACACTAATGCAGAAATATAAACCCAAAGAATTCAAAATTATACCTCGAATGAAATTGTTCTTTTACACAAACAAACTTCGTATTAAATATCGTTAATAAAAAAAATTGGAGTTGGGCAACTATTTTTTCATTAAGTTGGTAAGTAATAGAAAAACTACAGAAACTACTGATAATTAGGCCGCAACCAACTTTATCAAGCTCAGCATAAAAGAATGTCTTTCATCTTCTTTCTTTTGGGAAAATTAAAACGAAGTCACTGTCTCTTCTATTTTATATCCTTCAAATAAACAAAGACCGTCGTTTAAAAGATTACAAAGGTTTCCTGCATTATGTTTTTTTGTCCTATGTGATTATAAAATTCACAAAAAAATCCTCAATCACTCTGATTAAAGAGATATAACTAAAAATTGTACGAGATGTGCGACCTGTGCACAATTCACTTATTCTTTTATCAGGTTAGTCATAAAATTTGTTAAAAAGTATGGAACAAAAATCTTTATGTCAAACGTATAGTATTTTTGTTATTAAGAACATATTAGTAAAATTCTATACCAACTTTCTCAGTAGTACATAAAGAGAATGACTAACACATATGATGCTTATAATATTAGAAAAAGTATACTTTTGTTACATACAAGATATATACATTTCACCTTCACCTTAACCGGACACGTGATCCCACTAGTTTGTCATTTCTCAATAATATTCTTTTTAGTCGAGAATAAAATGCATTTAATATTTTAAAGTTCATCGTCTTTTTTTTATTTACCATATTTTCCTAACGATAAAAGCATACAAACATATGTGTTCATTAGCATAAGCTTTTGAATCGTTTATAAAAGGGGGTACTTCATTTAGTGTGTAAATTTAAAGTTGTTGTGGTGTATTATAAGTGGTGAGTGGTATTTAAAACCCACAATAAAAATTTACTTATTGTAGGTTTATAAACAGACTAACGCCCTTGTGATTTGTACCACGACACTAGTACACTTCCTATTTTCCAGATCCTGCAATGTGAAGAAATATTAAATTATATGTTTGCATTTCACATCCATTTATTGGTTATATCCGATTATAGTTCTTATCATCAATTATAGTATTGATTAATTGTTTTTCGTGTCATATATATATAAAAATACAATTACGCTGCAAAGGTGTTTGTTTACTATTACAATGAATTAAATTTAGTTGTCTTAATATTAAAGGCATTAACAAAGGCCTTAATGTATAAATTCACCATTAAAATAAAAGATTCCGACAAGACGTCTATCTACTAGATTAGTGTTTTGCTAATTTAATTAAATTTAGAATACATTTTGGTAAGGAAAGAAGGTAATTTTTTACTGAAAATCATAAATTTTGCACATCTCATGTGCAAACTATGTACGTTTTATTTACGAGGATAAATATATTTTACATGACAATAAGCACTTTAGCGTCGCCACAAAACTTTATTACAATTCACTACAATTACTGAATATAAGTAATAAGTTTTAACCATAACCAGCACGTGTCAGATTGTTACACGAGCGCATATACAAACACATGTTAATGTGTGTTTGCATTTGCGCTCGTGTCGAGTCAGTTTGTGCCATCTCATTCAGGGAACGGATAAAGTTTTTCATTTGTAGTCAAATATAATATAATAATTACGTTCTCTTTTTACAGTGTTTTTATGGTAAAGTATGCGTTAGTATATTTTTTATACTAGGTTTTAGTCAAAGGTTTTTTTCAGTGACGAATTATTTTTTGTTCCAAAAAAGTGTACAATTTCTTTTAATCATTATTATATTAGGACTACGATTTTAATAGGGATAGCGTCATTCCTTAGAGGCCTGTCGCTCCATCACCACTACTAGTCGATGAAAGTAGCTTATTTTCCTCGCTTTCAATCTCTTTGAGATAGTTTGGGACTTCCCATACTTTGGGCTGCGTATTAAAAGAATATCGCTGCCTTCCATTCATTTCTACCCTGCAAGGAAAAAAGGACCTGGAGTCCTGTCAATTGTAAACTTTAGTGATAGTTAATCCATTAAAAAACTATGTAAACAAAACTATTTATTATACATAAAGCTTTCTCTTTCAGGTTGTTCATCGTTTTATATTTTATTTCCATCATTATTCAAATAAAAATATCATTTAATTTACTTTACCCTCTTCATTTTTTCATCCCTTATATTCAAAAGCCAAGAGTTAGTTTTATACACTGGCATCTCAATTAAAATTTGTTCAAACATTGTTAAGGCCTTTTATCTTATTATAATATGCCATTTACAGAAAATTGAAATATGTTATTTGGCTATACTTTTGCATGTTGCTTTTTATACGGCGATTGTTCTCTGAACGCCTGTTATGGCTTCTTTTATTTGAACAGTTTAAAGTCTCGTCGCTAATGAAAATATTTTTGTGATTTGGGGGAACACTTTGCACCAATTCGTTGCTGATGAAAAACTCACTAAGAAGACGGCGAAAGTCACCAGAAGCATCAGATACGCACATATAATAATATTTTCTATATAAAATATTGTTTTTCGATTTAGCTTTATTCAGTATTACCGATAAACCATGATATGATGAGTAGATCACCTGAAGAGTTTGCAGATGCGCTACTTAAATTTGCACACTTTTAAGAAAATACTTCTAGTTATTTTTTTGTCATATTTTTATGATTTTATTCTTATCGAAGCCGAACAGCAATAAGGGAAATCGAATATCAACTTATACTTCGACGAATAAGTCAATCCCCGATTAAATAATTTTAATATTAAAATTGTTTATATTGAATTTCAATATCTATTTATATTGAATTTAAAAAAAATTAGAACAATTTATCTTAGAATATACTCACTGCTACCTATCGAAAACTTGAAAATTGTCTTTGTTAGGAACGAAGAGTTATATCGAATTTATATCACAATAAGAATATTTTTGTTGAAATGAACCCATCTCTCTCAATACATCGCTTGTTGATAAATTTAGGTTTGCCTTTGTGATTACAAGAATGAAAAAAAATATATCGCTCGTGAGGAACTAGAACTTTTCTGAATTAAAAACTAGCTGATTAACTACAGGCTCGGGACATAATTTCGACAGAATGTAACATATGCGAGTACCTATTCACCAAATTCATTCTTTGCGCTCCTTATCTTGCTTTGTATCATTATTCAACTTGATTTACCTTTACAGAAGTAGATTAAGGGCATGTTTACATTTTTTATAAAAATCCATTTTTGTTACTTTTACTCTATACTCTGGGAAATAATGATTTTGGTGTAGAAAAATAGAACAAACTTTCATCTATAATTCATGTTGATTACTTTTACTGGTTTCATATATTTATCTCATAAAAATCGGCTTTTTGCAAATCATTCCTCGCCAAAATCGATAAAGAAGAGTAAGTTTAGAGGTTTCACTCTAAACAAGCACACCTTAATTTGAAATGCGAAAAAAACCAATAAATTCTCATTTCTTCAACAACAATTTGCTTGACACAATAGTAAAAATAAAAATATTTAGTCAACGAAAATATGGTTTCAATCTTCCATTCAATTGATACGTTAAAACAGTAACAACACACCAGCTAGTCATTATGCACCGAAGTGCGCTCGTGATCAGTTGTGTGTATCGGCCGCTCTGATTAAAATTATTCACGATTTGGACTACACTACATATATATATATATATATATATATATATATATATATATATATATATATATATATATATATATGAATGTGTGAGTGTGCATGATTGTTTAATTGAATTATCGGACATAATTAATAATGTTGAGAGCTTGGTAATTAAAACTAATTCTTCCTATTTATTTTAGATATCCTCTCAAATTGGACATCCGAACGATTATCCTAGATATACTATTTGAACTTTTTAATGTTTTACGCTATTAGAAAGATATATATATATATATATATATATATATATATATATATATATATATATATATATTTATGTACATATATATATATATATATATATATATATATTTATATATATATATATTCAGATAAATTATAGTAAAGTTATCTGAAATGCTACGTATTCCTAAGTGTTTACAAGTGCCTAAATATATACGAAACTCTCTTAAACTGATTTCTACTAATGCTTGACAGGTTTTTATGTAAATACGTATACATGTTATAATCTGAAGTGAAATTAATAACTCAATCTATTGTAAATTGTTTTGATTTCATTCCACTTATTTGGCTATTTAATGTATTCCACTTATTCGTTCCAATTAATTATTTTATTAAGTATAATCAACTAGCGACCCACCCGGTTTCGCACGAGTGCAACGTAGGTACTAATGTGGTGTAATTGTGGAGCCGTTAATAATATTACTGTCATTATAAAAATATACTACAGGCTGTTTTTATACACAATGTTTACTGCTGTTTTTGCGGTCTATAGTGTGGGGGTGAAAAGCACGTTTTTATTTTTTTTGTTTTAATTGGTTGAGAACTCCAATAAACGCGTGCGATCGCTGCAAATCATACAACGCCATAGGGTGACGCGCGCCGTCTTCGCACGGCATCGGCTTCGCGAATACTGATTTTTGATCATTTTAAATCTGTGATATCTTCTAAAATATTAATGATAATGATTCGCTGTAAAGAGCGAATTTTAATTACATTAAATGAACAACGTAACCAACTTATTTAAGTATAACCCACAAAAAAAATCAATCACATAAATATGGTCACTGTGGGTTATCCCTAGGATATAGATATATACCATCCCGGTCTTTTTTGTAGTTATTTTTAAAATACACAATTCCATAGTCCAACATTTTGATATATCTCGTAAAGTTTAGTCACCATTAGCAATGCAAACGCTCAAAATTCTATTTTTTTACAAAACATTGACTTTTTTATTTTTCTGTAAATATAACATGCATGTATCATATCCATAAACTATCCGGAAGAAATTATCTGAATGATAAAAGATCAAAGCGTACAGAAGAACAGACAGATGCGGGAAGCGACTTTGTTTTATACTATGTCAGGATTCTTCCATTCTTCATTGTTAGTTTGATTTAAAGTTCGAGTATATGCAAAGGAATGAAGCGTCACGTCGAGTCCTGTTTTTCTTATTAAATTTCAAACCAAGATTACCTTCCAGAATAACACTAATTTGTTCAAAGTTGGTATACATACCGCCTGGAAGAATAACCTATTTTACTAGGAAATAAGTTATTACTCATTTTGTTTTACTTACATATCCTTAAGTTTAAAAATGCGCGACTTTTTCAACAACCTGTCTGAACAAAAAATAGGTGAAACCCGAAGGTATATATACATATATATATATATATATATATATATATATATATATATATATATATATATATATAAACAGAATGATTTGAACCACGTGCGATCAATAAAACATGAAAGAAACAATAAATGCACTGCACTCCTCTAATTAATTACATTTTTACATGTCAACATTGAGGTGGGGGTTGCTGTATATATTTACAGCCGGATGAAGCAATAAAACAAAACAAATTGAGTTGTGGAAATACGACTGTGGTAAAATCAATATCAGTGAATAGCATCCGTGGTTTTATGAAATACAAGGTCAACTTCGTATCACTAATCACGACGTCTGCTTATTTGCAGTCTGGGCTGGTGGTAATAAATTCAAAAGATAATTTATTGAAGGATTTCATCAAAACTGTATGCGTCGTGAATTGATGGATCCTCGACAATCGAAAAATTAAGAGATCATTCATCATATTCCATTAGTATTAAGATATTAGAACTTGAAACTAAAGATTATCAGAATAAAGTTTTATCGTGTCAGGACCCCGACACTTTTGTAGCCATGTCTTCTGCCAATTCATATTTTCAAATTGAAAAAAAAACTACTGACAGTCACTTAGTTAATTCAATTTAGTACTAAATAAAAAGGATTTATTTTAATAAACAAACCCAAATATAAAACAAAGTGTTTTGAAGATAGAGTGTGACAACAAAAGTTTTCGCGCAAGTTCTTCAAATTGGTTTTAATAAAATTATTTAAATCTTAACCATATGCACCAGTTCAACTCATAATAACAGTACTGTATCTTGCAGTTATGCGAAGTAAATTCGGTAATATTTGTTTTCAATGCATATACTACGGCGTCGCACAAATTACAAAATATTTCCGAGAACATATTCCAGTGATGTAAATTTCCAAACATTCGCGAACAATTTTTAAACGTTCATGTCATATAATGCACTAAAATTTGTTTGCCTGCTATTATACATATATATTTGTTTTATATACGTTTCGTTAAGGTTTACCTTCGAATGACTTCATCAATAATTATGTATATACGTATATATATATATATATATATATATATATATATATATATATATATATATATATATATGGTGCAATATACAACAAATAAATAACAATTCACTGACCTCATTGAACTCCAACCTTGTCGTTGAACCAAAACTCAACCTTAACAAATCGGCTTCTTAGACCGACAAAAGTAAACCTTCTTTCTCTTCTATATGAGAAAGTAATTATAAGGAAAAGCTTTGAAAGAAAATATTAATTCTCATATCGCGTTACGTCATAAATTCAGCCCATCGTTACTTGTACCCCTTTCCATGTTTTATCCTTTAGTTAAAATTGTTGGAGTGTCCAATAAGTTTTTGGTAATTTTAATATGGATATTTACATGTGTAATGGACATAGGTTGTCTTAAATTTTAAATGATTCACTTAAAAATCTAACATTACCGAGTTATGAGACCTCACCCCCGCTGTCAAAATTATATGGGACTAAAATGGGAACTAAGCCTCAAGTCCTTAAATACAAAAAAAAATTCTACACAATCACTGCGCTCGATTCTACTACCTGAGTGCTATTAATTTAATATCAAGTTGCTAAAGGAGCATTTGAAAAAAAAAACTTTAAATTTTACTGTAATTTCACGTCCGATCAACTTGCGGCCAGCAAAATTGTGGAATTTAATGCTTTAAATAAAAACAATACTCTTTGTTAACATTTATAATTTTGAATTTTCCTTCAATGAAATGAAATGAAAAAAAAACTCATTTACATCCGTAAAATAGTATTTCATAGTATTTCTTCCTGCAATATTATTATTTGACATAGTTTCATCTCTTATTTCATTTAAAACATAAGTACAATCACCGATGAATGAAATAATCAACGTTACCTAATGTCTATAATATTACATATACTATAGACATTAGGTAACGTTGATTATTTCATCATAATATTACATTGCGCCCAAATGAAAATACGCATTTAATTTACCAAAACAACTACCATCTATCAGATGACACAAGCCTCTATTGCCTCACACGCGAGCTACTGTGTGTAGATATAAGATAAAATAAAATGGGTAGCGTCGTGACAACTTTATGATACCAACACAATTCACGGCTATAATTCACTGTGGCCGGTATCGCCCAAACCGTTAAATGTTGAACAAAACGACCGTACTAAATTTGCCGAAGGATAATATCTTAAGAAAAAGAAACGAATATTTGTTTAGTAATGTTGGCGATGTGGGTTTATATAATATTGTTTAATTGCAGTAATATGATTTGATTCAGAATTCCACCCTTGTAATTTACCTATAATGGAATTACTATTACAAAATTACAACAAAGTAAAAAAGAGTTTAAAAACGAAACGAACTCTGGATTCGGTACTTTCGTTCTAATTTATATATTTATTTATATGCCCATAAACACGTACTACAATGTAATTGTAATATAAAATAAAATAACCACTAAAAATATTCCGAAGATGAAAAAATTACAATTTATCTACTATAAAAAAATTATATTATCACTTATTTCCAAAACTCGAAATAGAGTAGTTAAAAAGCCACAGGCGGATTCTGGTAATTACTTTCACCTTTTCTAACTTTACTGGTTTACAGAAACAGTTTAGAGAAAGTTATTCTCTCAAAATGTTGTAAATTAAACATTACTAAATTATCATTTTGACTTTACTGGTTTTGTTTTAAAAAATTATTTGTTTTGTCAAAATGTTGTAAATTAAACATTACTAAATTATTATGTTGACTTTACTGGTTAAAGATTTATTTGTTGTGTTCAACACTTTCCATTGTTAATAATAAAGACACGTTTGGTCTTTGCTATAGATTATTCAAACAATTTGGAATTATGCAGAAAGGACAGTGAAATCTGAATAGCTACCATAATCATTTTTACTTTCTGAGACATAAAACTTTGAAACATATAAACTTAGGAAAAAAATTCGAACAATAATCAAGTATTTCTATCCCTTAAGGACAATAACTGCAATAACTGAAATCAATATTATGAAGTAAGCTAATGGAATAAGAACCCTAATCCATTCCATAATTAATCCATTTAGTCACAAAACTAAAAGGAGCCATTTGCTGGATTTTTATTACCTGACCGACCGATTTTACACAAATAATAAAAGTAATCTATCGTATTTTACCTTGAAAATACAGGACTCTATTGACACACTCAACTTCTTTATGAGGTTGAAAAACTATTTAAATTAACATTTGCTGCTAAAACTCTCTTTCTGCTCGTAGATTTCCTTTTATGGGACACCGTAGCAAACTACAGAGCAGAAGTTATAAAAATGAACTTCAAGTCAACACGTAAATTTAAATAAATAAATTGAACTATTTTAAGGCAAATTGTCTTTCTTCTCAACTTATACTTCTCAACTTCAATTTCGTCCATACTTCAAGAGAGGTCACGATATCACATTGTGATTTTTCCGGAAAAATCATAATTTCTCCACAATAATTCGTTAAGCTTTTAATACTTTTTAGAGTAGTGTTTAAGAACAAATACTTTTAAAAACAAGGCACTAATTATATGTGCGTCTTGTGATACATTTCCAATTTTGTAACTCTTCGCCATATTATTGCTTATTCGGAAATTATAAATCTACCTTATATATTTATATATATTTTTAAAAAATATATATAAATATATTTATTTTTGAAATTATTTAAGAGGAAAAAATCTATCTCTTAATAGGCCTGTGTCGCTATTTAAAAAAATGAAATTTCTGATGAAATGATCTTATTAAGGGGTAAATTGTAGATGTTAAAAATCTATAACTAAATAGAAGAGAGAGTTTGAAGATTCTTGATATGTGATCTCTACGAAACCTTCAAAATGTTAAACCACCCCCATCTTTTATGCGGGTGATTTACCTCTCGCGCTTCGCTAGATTTAGTAAAACTTTACATTTAAAACTTTACATAACTTCAAATTTTACATTAAAATTTCAAAAGTATCAAAATCTTAATAGCATAGAAAATAATGAAAAACTAAGAAGTTATGATTAGATGGTGAACAGTAACCACGTGATGCCTACACGAGACCTTTTGTTTCATAAAATGAAATAGGATCAGTAAATCAAAAAATGAAATAATGTAAAGTTTGATGTAGACCGTTTTATTATACGATTAAATGCAACGTAATGATGATAAACTGACAAAAAATTTTCTTATTTCTTTCGCCCCGTGGGTTCAAAGATAATCTCGTACAACCTAACGAGGGAACTTTCCCCTGAGCGTATGTAGACTGCCCGTCAAATACATCTAATCATGTCTCCCTTTCTGTCAAAGTGAGGGAAACCAGGTCAAGCCGAATGAAAAGAGCACAAAGGAAATGAATTCATTTTGTGCGATTCTAATCACAGCAATCTTTAATCTTTTCTTTCAAAGGGCTGCAGTATATGTATGTTAAAATCGCAAATCATCTATAAAGGAAATTCTCGATTTAAATAAATATATATATATATATATATACATATATATATATATATATATATATATATATATATATATACATATATATATATATATATATATATATATATATATATATATATATATGTGTGTGTGTGTGTATGTATGTATTGAGTCCATGCCCTCATTACGTTTTCTGCGTTGCGCTGGAAGTACATACCGTTATCAAAGATTGCAAAGCTTTTTTAAACTTGTAGATGTCAAAAAAATTTAAATAAAGTCTTGTTATTTTATGCTTTCCAATTGTTAGAGACATTTGCATAAAATGTATAATAAACGTGCATTTTATTTCAAACTGAAAAATTTTGAACATAAATTACGAAGGGAAAGGAAAAAATGTGAATGTCATAGCGAATAAAATGTTTTGTTGTATCACAATAAACTAACCTGCTGCTTCTGAAACTGACATTTGGAGATGAAGCTAAAACTTGATGCAAAAGTCTATATCCCGAAGTACATCTAAATTAAATGAAGATCGTAAGAATTTAGTAAATATATAATAGCCGCATAAAGATTTCAAGAAAAATATCATTTTAATCCCACATATTAACATGACGTGACATCTACCCAGTGAGTGTTTTTTCTAACCGAAGTTTAAAATATACAAGTATGTTATTGACAGAAATATGTATTTAGAACTAACTGCAAATAAGCCATTTATTATTCTGTGGTTTATCGTTTTAGGTATGTTGACTCAAACCAAACCAAAAAATATAACAAACATAGCATATTTCCCAACTGTTAAGTTAGAAAATGAAATGTGTAAAGAATTGGACTTTAACAATTTTTTTAAATTTTTTTTTTTATTGCCTTAGGTTTTATCATAATTTTTAGTGAATGTCAATCTTATTCCATACCTCCACGCTATTTTCCACCAAAAAGGAAAAACCAATGTCGAATTTTTTAATTGACAACTTAAATCTTATCATAATTTATAAATTTATTTTTTGTACATTTACATTCAAAAGTCAATTGTTCTTACTGTCATCAAATTGTATTACTGTATGTTGAGCAAGATTTATTCTATCGTTGACATAACTTGCTGAACATACGAATAGATAAACAAAACAAACCTCTTTAGTACGAATAGAACTCGTATCGTGAGATTTCCTTAAACGGTTGAGGGTTCCATTTCCTTAAGTTCCTACAAAAGTTTGAACATTCAAGCGTACATAACATTAATATTAAAAATACATTTTCTATTCTCAAAGACGTTCTACCATTTCACGGAGTCCAAAAAAAACATTTGTCATTCCCATGTTTGACGTGACTGGAGGTACATGAAAAAAATGACAGTTTCTTTTACTTTTATTGATTAGGTTAATTAATCTAGGTATTTCTGCAAAATTTCACATATCCAACTAAAATTGGAAGAATTAGCATACATACAGATGGACGAACAGATATGAAAAAATTATAACATTTTCATTTTTCGTTATTCGGCTACGGAATACTAAAATACGCTTGGACAAAAAGTACTATTATACCTTGTGTTAAAATATATTTTACTAATGAAACTAAATTATTTAGCGTTATCAAAAGTTTATAATATTCAGACATTGTAATGTGGATATTAATAACTTTAATGGAAAGTGAAACTAGTCACATACCAGCACATTAATGTGTCTTATGTAAATCTTCGATTGAAAATTCGTCAAAATATATCGTGAACAATATTGAAAAAAATAAAAAACAATACATTTTCTAATAACAAAAATATACTTTTTTGACCAATCGCCGTAAAGAGAGGTACTACAAGGAAACACAAGCTGCTTCACCAACTACTCTACAAAGCAAAATTAATCTCGTCGACTTTAATATCTCGACCTCTAAATAAAGAAGTCGAGCTTAATATTCTTAACTGGCAATTCGGAGAAAATCTCATCTTAGTTAAATATACTGGCTCTGAATTTTGTCTTAGAAAAGTAGAGATTTTGTGATGGTAGTTTCGACTGCGCAATTACGTCCTTTATATAAAACGTAGGTCCGGACAAATCCAATTCACCAGCCTCGATATAGCCTCAATACAGCCTCGAGCGTCAAGATTTATTTCGACGAAATACTCCCACTGTTAAAAGTACCTTTTATTAACTCATTCTTATACCTTTATTGGTTTCAAAGAAAATCAGTTATTAGAAAAATGTGATCCAGGTATTTTGTTGTCTACAAATAGATTTCCATTAAGTGTGTAAAAGTAGTTTCTAATCATGTGTAACTAAATATTCTACGCGAATGTAACTATTAAACACTAACTGCCCACCCCGACTTTGCCCGGGTAATGAAGAGATAATGACTGCGTTCTGATTTACTCGCTTCTCTATATAATTATTATCTCATTAGTTATTACAAAACTGTCAAAATTAACAATATTACATCATATGAATACTAGAAATTTAAAAGGGTCTAACTGAACGTCATCAGGTGGCAAATTACCTCATCAGGTGACGGCTTTTTTTCTAAAATCACCTTGCCCTTAGATGTCTGATATTGTTTATCGTCATCATTAATGCTTTTTTAAGAGTTTGTACACTTTTTTCACCATTTTTACGTCTTTTTCGTCCCGTGCCGGCAACAACTACAGGTACAAGATCCGCCATTTTCATAACACTGGCATCACGCAGCAACGGACTTATGCCCTTTCAAAGAATTACGCCCCCGCGTTTTATACCTCCACACTTCTTAAAGCCGTAAGTACAAAGTATATAACTACGCTATCATTTAATTCCTATTTCCGGTTCATGACGAGGGAACATACTACATGATACCGTAATAAAAAAGAAGCAAGATTTTTGGCAGTTAGACCCTTTTTTATATCTAGTAGTCATGTGATGTGACACGTAATAAAGGCTAACATGTGTAAGCGTGAGGTAACGTAAAGTGAGTATTCACATACAAAGACAAATTTCGACAACTTATACAATTTATTGTTACATTTCACTGTCGCGATATAGTCCAAATCATCAAATGTTACACGGAAGGAGCAAAATAAATATGTATTAAAATGATATCTGAAGAAAATGAAACGAATATTAATTTAGTAATATTGATGATGTTAATTTTTTTCTAATATTTCCTAATTTTGGTAATGAGATTAGATTTAGAATGCCATCTTTGTAGTTATTTCTCTTCTTTTGAAAATATAATATAATAAAAAGCGGTTAAAAACGAATCGAACTCTATCTTCGATACTTCCATTTACATACATATATATTTATTGCAAGTATTTACAATAGTGTAATTTTAGTATAAAATATAAAAAATAAAAATTAAAAATTAAAAATATGAACTAAAATAGTTATTTTGTAATATATTGTAGAACTGAATAAAAACGATAGGCGGGTGCTTGTGACTTTTTAAGTTTTTCAATTGACCGGTTTACTAACTTTATTTGACGATATAAGTTAAACATTCATTTGAAATAATGTCTTTACTGTTTTAAGTCTGTTATATTTTACCGTCTTTATTTCATAGATTTATTTATTTTATAGATGCTGTGGTTGATTTGGTGAAAATTTCACATTTCTGGTTTAAATTATTCAAACAATTTAAACTACGTATATATATATAATACTTTACCCTTCACAGTATCAGGAACTTGAACATGTTTTTCTGTTAGTTTCAATTGAAAATTACGCATTTCACATTTACCATGATCATAAATCATTATCCTAGGGAATCGCATCTGGCTACATTCAACTTCACTTGAAAGGTACTCGACTTGCAAGTTACAATGAAAACTTTTCCAAAATCAAAGTAAATGGGACAATTGTTTGCAACCGTTTGTTTAACATTAATTCTATACACAAATATTTGCTATGTTATGCGTATATTTTACATTATGTTATGATTGAGTTTGATATATTTACCGATAGGATATTTTTTTACATATCTGCTAGAGATTAACGATATATGAAGATAACACCTCAGAAATTTTGATTTTCTTGCTGCTCTTTCTACCCTTAACTTGCCTTTTTTGGGGCACCGTACCAAACTACACAAAAAATACTCATTATCAAAGTGAAGTTTCAGTGAATACGGAAATGTAGATTTAATTGTGTATTTATTCATTATAAATAAATAAATCGAACTGAAATGTTTGCATGCAAATCCGTCTTTCATTTCGTCTACGTTTCAGGGGATGTACGGATAGTGTATTGTGACTTTTTCGGTTTATAACTACACAGTAGGATTTAACTTTTTTTTATTTTAATTCTTATCATATAAATATCATAGTTTATTTACAATAGTACCGCAAACATTCGTTACTTTCTTAATAATTTATAGAACTAATTTAAAAACAAATGCTTATAAGAGAAAGGCAATAGTTATTCACAATAGTATCACATTTTTTATTTTGGAACTCTTCATCACGTTCGATTAAAGTGTTAAACTGTTAACAGAAAGTAAAGTAATGAAAAAATGAAAGTTCTAATTCAGCGGTGAAGGTTTATCATATAGTATAGTGACTGTAAGGAAGATATCGTAATGCTTGTTCCTTTTCATTACTTATCAAAATGAAATTCAACAATTCGTAGCGGTTCAGCAGCAAGTTACTGAGTTAGTAGCGATAATTCCCAATATTCGATACATGGAATATGCTATTTCGAAAATCTTGATTTTGCATCAGGAAAAAATTTCTCAAATGTCATATGTTATTTGTGTTTCTACGTTTTAATTCTACACACTCAATGCACGTGGCACCTACCCACGAACCGTATAACCACTGAACGTGCCATACTGGGGCAACCCTGTTAGCCGTACGCAGGTAAAATCCGACATGCGCGCTAACTTCAAAAAATCGAATATGTCCGTTATATATTGGTTATAGTCGCGAACGTATTGTGTCAGAAATTTTCAAATTATGCAATTAATTGGTACGGAAGTCTGAGTGAAACATCAAATTTATAAAACGATTCATTTGTGAACATTTTTATTTATGTACGTATAACATTTATATTATATCATTTATTTCAAAACTAATAGTTGTCATTTATAAATTATTTGTATTTGTATTTGACATGACTTTTTAAGACACTAGTGAGACATATAAATTATGCGCCGATTTTTATCGATAAAAATTATTGCTACTAAATATGACAAACATGAATCCACATTATAACGATAACCTTGTTACTCGTCAATTTATGTATTCATTTATTATTTTATCTATTGTATTTTTATGTCTTTCATTTATTCTCTACTTATATTTTTCATTTATTGGGCAATCGATTCATTGATGTTTTATTTTATAGTTCACATTTTTTTATTAAAAAATAATTAAAACACACGCTTTTGATATGACGAAATATGCCTTATATATCAATATTGCATAAAACTATGTCACAACATACAGAGTAATCAAATCTCAAGACTTATCAGTAAATTGGGTCTCAGTATATCAATTCATGTTATCCACAGCATATTTCATAATTTTTAAATTTATAAACTGAATTGTATAACATTTGGACTTTAAACGATAATTTTTCCTTCTTGTTATCGGCGTTGATTTTACAGTAATCAAATTTTCATTGAATGAATACAATTCATTTACTGTCATAATTGTTTGTATCAATAAACTTTTTTGTATCAAAAAACTATCCCGCTCTATAGCCCCACGCCATTTTCCACTAAATTGAAAATACAAAAGTCAACATTTCTAAAAGTGTCAACCTAAAATCTTTCGTAATTAATATGTTTATTTTCTGCGCGTGCTGATTAAAGTACAACTATGCTCATAGTGATCAAATCGTATTATTATAATTAGAGCAATGTTTATTCCTGTACTTAGTACGGGTAGAACATTTACACAAAAGTCCGAGAGATCCGTTTCCTTAAGGTCATACAAAACTTTGAACATTTGAGTAAAAACATTTGAGCTTAAAATTCCTAATAAAAATGCATATTCATGCCACGAAAAAAGTATTCCTCATTCTCAAATTGCCTTTTAAGGTATATGCTTAATCAATTTATGTGTTCCTCTAAACGTAAATTACGACCGGATTTAAATTGAAAGAAGTGGGATGCTATGACATACGGACGGATAAAGAGATGAGTAGAAAGACATGTTGAATTATTTGTTTACAGAACCAATAGATACAATAGATTAATAATAGAGCTAATATATTACATTTTACTAATTAACACTAAATCACTAAGCGTTATCAAAGTTTATAGTGTTTAGACATGAACAATTAAAAAGACCTTATAACAGCATTTTACTATAACTTATATAAAACTTCGATTATTAAACTGTCAAAACAAATCATGAACTATACTGAAAAAAGAAACCGAAATCAATTTTATGAAAATTCTGTTGAACAATCACTATAAAGTAGAGTAAGAGAAGGAAACGGGCTGCTCGACAGACACTCTACGAGGCAAAACTAATCTCGTCGAGTCCCATGTCTTGACACTAAATAACGAAGTCAAGCGCAATATTCTTATCTAGCAAACCGGAGAAAAGCTCATCTTCGTTAAATATATTTAACCTGAAATGGGGCTTCGAGTTAGAGAATTAAAGTCTTCGCGAAGAGCTACGAGTAGATGGTCCTTTCGACTGCGCAATTACGTCCGTTGTACAAAACGTGGGTCCGGACGAATCCACTTGACAGTCCTCGATACGGCCTCAATACAGCTTCGAGCGTCAAGATTTATTGATGGTCCAAAGATTACAGCCAACCTAGCCTGTTATTGACGAAACGGAATGTCAAATGTATTCTACTATTACAAGTACGTTTTATTGGCTCGTTCTTATATCCTAATTAATTTCAAAGAAAGTGTGTCATTTTAGGAAATGTTATGTAAGGATCTCATACTCAATCCTACAAGTGGGTCCTATAAAATCATCATTTATCCTCTAGTGGACTATAGATACAAATGCTATATGAGTGTATTTATTAAACACTAACTGACCATTCCGGATTTTCCCGGACGAAGGAGAGTCTGAAATAACATTTTGTGTTACACTATTTATCACATAACATTATTTCATTTAGTTATTCATTCACTACTGTATTACTGCGCTGTTCCATCATTCACATAAAAATTCTCATAGCTAAAATCTACAATATAATAGCTAGTTGCACATATCCGGATTTTTTTTTGTAAATTTCGTTATTCTTTACGATTATTTGAAACATTTTTAATCGCCATACCAGTTTAATTTCCTCTATTCAAATATACATCTATGATCAGATTTTACAACAAAATTTTATAATAACAGACAATATGTAACAAATCAAAAATATTTTTCATATATTTTCATGTTGTTTTTAATATCTACATAATTATTTTAATGTAGCTATAATGGCCTTAAAGTGTAATTAAAAAATGCACTCGACTCACTTCGACTCTATTCACTCAAATTACTATTATTAATTATCACGTTTTAAAATTATTATTCATGCTTTATCTATCATGGCACTGTAAGTTACACAACGTCAATGTTCATATCAATTGATAAATTGTGTCAGTGCAAGCCATAAAAACCAAGCAAGCAAAATTTTTCTGTTTATAAAATTTATATAATTAATCGTTCATGAGACCTTAATTTTTACTTTTCAAAGAGGCTAAATATGACAGAAAGAGTATTGCAAAATATAAAAAAATAATTTTAGTTATGGTTTATAGCCTTCGGATTCGACATTATTTTAGCAACATTTAATATTTTTGTAGGTGTACTGCTTTTCCTAGCATTTCTTAGCATTTGAATTGCTTTCCTAGCATTTCTCTAGTATTTCAACCAAATCTATTTTGGGGTTCAAAGTTTTTTTGAACATTTTTCATAACGATTACAAGAGCAAACAATACAAGATAGAGCTCTGTGAGAAACCTTTTTTACAATTTTAATTTAGCAATTTTAATTAATCACGATCTCAAAACCTGAGTCAACAATTCCTTAATATATACTCCAAATATTTGTTTTCACAGCATGAATTAACAGTGTAATTGGCAGTGAAACTGCGACTGAGATTAGTAAGTTACTAATAAATGAAACATTTACCATTATTCCTGCAGAATAGGGTTTTTTTTGAGGGAAATTATTATGTTCTTCAATAGAAAAAACATCTTCTACTCTGTTTATTGATATTATGTAAAATGAAAAAAAAATGCTGAAGGCAGGAGAAATTGCTAATCCATAATAAGAAAACACAATGTGGAAGAAACGATTTTTTAAATTTTTTCGTAAATAGTAACTAGCATCGAGTTATTATCTGCAATGCAATAAAATGACTGCAATAAAAGATATATGAACAAATATTATATTCCACAATTTTGTAATTTGAAAGAAAACATTCTGCGAACAGTTTTTCTTACAAAATACAAAAAATGTTTACCATATAAATATCTCTGCCGCAAGCATGGTGGTAGTTCGGTGGTGGCAGCGGAATCAAACTCACTAATCCTATCCTTAATATTTTCATTCTTACGTCGACATATGTTATACTCTCATCAATACAGTCATCAGAAAATAAAACCGAGTAACAGGTTCACAAACTGAATAGTCAACGAATCGGCTAGTCGGTAAAATGCAGGCTGATACTTCTTCAGTAAATTCACTGTACTCTCAGTAGATACGGTAAACTTTATTACTGTATACTTTTATTATACAACTTTATACTAGATGGCGTATCTGTCTACATCACTTGAAACTAAATAATTGTTGGTTACTTAATTAGTTAATTAGTCAGATAACGACAATCGATTAATAAGCATGGATATAATTTTTTAGCCGTTGTTGCTCATTAAGTTTTAGAATTTATAGCATTACATTCATTGCATTGAAATATAGAAATATAAACAGAAGAAATTTATTTTTAATATTTTTTTGCCCATTTACCTAAACGTGTACCTACATTTGTGTAGTGTGTTTGCCTAAGAGTAGTTGCATATAAAGAAAAATAATTGATAAACTCTGTAAGTTTAAGTCGTATTCGCATGTTAATGATTTAATACCAATTGTATAACAAAATAATGTTTTCTGGCACAAAGTAATATGTCATACGAGCTATTTTTTAATGGAAATTATTCCACGTTGTTGCAAATAATTAATTGCAGTTAACGTGGCAAAATACTGCCTAGATTAATCCCGCAAATGCTTATACAATAGGATTATAAACACTACCACAGTCTTAAGAGAGCAATAAGAAAGTGGAGAATAGGTGAGTGAGAAGTGAGACAAAATTCTCACTGTGCACTTGCCAGTATGCGTGTATACTAATTTTATTAGCTAGATATAATATAAAATATAAGATATGTGATACCTATAATTTTTTTGTCGTAATAATTTATTTTTGGGTTTATGGCTTATCACAACATTTCCTATAAAACATCGATAAGAGTCATTATTACATTCAAAATGTACTGACTTTAATTTAAATCGGTAATAATGGAAGAACTTAATTATAATATAACCATTTTACAACATTATTTTCAAACATTATGTGAACAATGCGTATTATATTTATTTAAATTTTGATATTCTTACGTTAAAATTTATTAAAAAAGTATTAAGTTTATGTTTAATTTATGTAAACAAGTTTTATTTTTGTCATAAATTTTGTACATCGTTATAAATATTTCATAGTAACAGCCCTATCCTATCTAGATTCCGTCATACGATTGTCAGACCACTGCTTGCATTTTAAACTCCGCAAAGCATTCAAACAACTGTAACAAATGTTAAACTCTGACACAATTGACAAAAGCGCAAGAAAATATAAAACCACGGTTTTGTATAAGCTCAAAAAATAGTGATTTTGTTATTTAACTAGCTGTCCAAAGACAAATAGAACAAGTATATTTCCTTTTTTTCTCATGTTGCTGTTTAAAGATTATCAGTCTGAGGCAATAGTTAATATTAATGGTTTATTATAGTAGCAACTGCCTCTTGCATTCAAAATTCAAATTTCCATTCGAATACTTCATCCTAGTGAACTGATTTGTTACATAACGACTTTATTATTTATTTTCATCTCTTTTATAACTTTTGCCGTCAGTCTTACAGTCCTCTCGCAGAAACAATCAGATGAGTGAGTACACTAACAAGGGGGCCGTATACAGCTGCGATCATATACAACTAGTGCAAATTAATTCCCAAGTTGTGGTCCATACCCAGACCTAACTGATAAACAACGACATTCGTCAGCCGGTTTCTTTTAAAACGTGGACACAATAAGCAAAAACCGTATGTAGCCGTTAAAACAGGCATCGGGATTCTAAACTTCAAGTATTAACAACTTAAAACAAAAAATAACCGGATTTAGAAACGAATTAACAACTGAGACTATTATTACTGGATGTTGTTTTAACTTAACACTCAGTATTATCATATAACTATTAATAATGAAAACTTTATTAGTGACCTATTAAAAAGATCTACTTATCAAATTTATTACTTTGTTTATCAAAAACACCTACAATACATTTCAATAAAGATTTAGTTTATTAATAAATATCAATCTTCTAGAAGTCAATGGATTACTGGAGGAATGCGGAAAGATCTTTGTAATTAGGTACTAAAATAGGGTTACTGCAAAAATAAGATGATGGTGCAGAGGTAAAAACTATCACTTTTAATTTATACATGTAATATTATGGTTCCGTACTTCGGAAGGAAAACTAAGATCAATCAAACACTTACAAGATCAAGCACGTTTCCGTCCGTCCGTCTTCCTATCACCGTTTTACAGAATTTGTCAGAAACGGTTTGAAACAGAAACATTAAATTTGACATAGTGATAAGGCCTATTAACCAGCATATATTTCAATACATATAGTTAACAAATAAAAATATTTATATAATGATTATAGAAATTGCAAACGAATTAATTTTTTTAAATTTTATTCATCGACCGTCAATTAACAGACAAAGGTATTCAAGATTATGTTAGAATTTTATGTAAAATGGTTCTTGAGATATTATTAAAAATGTTCACAAAAATTCGGTAATCAAAATTTTGAAATTTGGAAATTTTGAAAAAACATAACTAAAAATTTACAGGGAAACTATAGCAATTATTCTAAATCACTTAGTTTTTTTTGTGAAATTCGCAATGTTTTTAAACCTTTAAAAAAATTCTTGTCAGTATATTTATAGAAGAAAAAAGTTTAAAAAATATTGGAAATTTAGTAGAAACCAATGCACCCTTAAATGTTTATATTTATCTAAGTGTGTATGGAACCGTTATTGCGAGTTACACTCGTAACTGATTTATTTAAACCTAATACTGATATGTCGAAATGTAAAAGCTTTGTTAAATTTGAGGTGAGTGTTTAAAGACGCACCGAATCAGTACAATTTAATGACACTTAAAAGATTATTATATCTTCGTGCCATTATAAACGTTGAAAATGCAGAATCGATTCAATCATCGGTGTTAATTTAATTATTACTTAAACTGTGCGACTTGTTTCTCTATCACTTTATTGTATAAAATTTGTTTAATCATAAAGAGTACTTAGCGGTGACGATCGATTTTTAACGTTACTTTGTTCGGCCAGTTTTGGTAGCACCATTTGTAGGATATAAATAAATAAATATATATATATATATATATATATATATATATGTATATATTTAAAAGCAATGTGAGTAAAAGTGATATGGCCGCTATACACTTGCGTTCGAGTGCTCTCGCTAGATCTCCTCCGAGACGTCCCAGCCGAGAGACCTGTACTTAAAGGCGACCATGTACACTCTGGCTAGTACAGTTGTAGTTATAAACTCCGACAAAACAGACGATTACACAGAAGTTGCTCTATGTGACATCAGTGATGACTACCTCTATGTCATGCTTTAAGTGACAAGAATAAGAATAAGATGGTGGATGATCACAATACAACATGGTATGTAGTTAATGGCAAATAGAACGTGATATGTAGTTTTTTTAAGTTTTATTTTAAACGGTCAGTACAATAATGACGTTTTTGTGAACAGAAATATATATCCCGTTAGCAAATAGCCAGTTGATTGTTACCAGCAAAAATATCAAAATTGTGTAGCAATAATGCAACTTGATTGATTATTGATTAGTTTTATAATTGATTTTATATTATTATTTAGACTTAACAACAAATGCACCTAACTAAGTATCTAACCTAAATAATAATAAATAACCTAACAAAGTAATTAATTGATATGCATATATACATTTATAACGGCAGAAAATAGTCAGAATATACAAAGATGTAACGAAAAGGGAAATAAAACAAATTTAATCTATTAAACAGAAGATAAAAAGTGAATTTTATACATTAAAATGAAGTTCGCTTTCTATTTATACTTTATTTAATTAAAACCATTTTTAAAAAATTTAAAACGTTGTAAAAGAAGTTTAAAATTTAAAAAAAATGGTTTTAATAAAGTAGGGAGTCCACGATAACGATGAATATGTTACAAGTGTTACACATGTTCGTTGTTATCATTGTCTATTTATTCCCTATTTTAATTTTCTCCTGTATATTATCCGCATAATATTACAATAGAGAAATAAATATCAAATTACACTAAAGAAATAAACAAAATTATCTTTAAAAATGATTGAAATAGGAAAATAATTCCACAATGAGTCTTTTAGTTATGATATTGTCATTAATGTGGTGGAAATTGACTGTTTCATTCTTTAAGAAATTAAAATTTCTGCTAAATTTATAATTTTGCTGCTGGTGGTTTTTGGATAATCTAAAGAAACTTGTCACCAACTCAGTGAAACGAATCCAATTATAATCGTAAATTGCTCTTCGCAGTGGTTTTACTTTAAGGCACAATAGTAAGAAAATCACGTTATTTACTAACAACGAGATCGAGTGCTATGGTTAACAAGATCATGTAGAAATGTTTGCATCCGAGATTATTACATTTTGTATTTCAATGGAAAAATACAGCCTAAATAGAGTACTGAAATAGATTACATTACGTCACCTCCAAAAAGTCTACGCTACACGTCTTCAAATACCGTCACACTGCCGTGACTACTCACAATACCAGATTTTACTTTGGACGACATGCGATGACAGAAATCTAATAAATTTTTCCTGGCATTCCTTTTTCGTATTTGTCATTCGAATGTCGTCTCCACCGCTGGAATTCGATCAACTCTCTACTTGCGCTCTACGACTGGAATGTTCTTAGAAATAGCGAACAAGGACATTAATTTTCCTTACGATGAAAAGGCAAAATGCAATGGTAAACCTTCACGGTGCATGTCAATATCATTCGTTGCATAAACTTGTGACTTTGGATTTTTATGTTTCTGTCTCTACTTCTTCTTTTGTTATACTGAAGACACCTAACGACAGTTGACAAGAAAACTCAACTGGATATTGAATTTTCCAACATCTGTAAAATTATGATCTATAAAAGAACTAAATTATCAACTGAATATACTTCCATATTACAATTTGAGCATCCAATTTCGAAATATCAAAGTTTCAAAAGCTTGCGATGTCGACTAATTTTTCGATGTTTCTGAATTAAATCCTTATAATCCCGAAATCCATACTGCGATGGGCACTGCACAATCAATTAAAAATAAATTTTTATTTAACGAATTAAAATTTGTTTCCTATTAATTTTGCTTTTGCTTTTAGAGTAGAAATATTACTGCATCACGTAGTTTCATTTATTTGTGAAAAATTAAAACAAATGCAGTTATTAAATTAAAGGAATACATCACTCAATTTTAAAAAGGTCTAAATGTAAATTATTTTAATATTAACTGTATTCATAATGTAGCTTTGGTAATTCAATTGCTTTTCAAATTATATTTTTTATATTTCTGTCTCTACTTCTTCTTTTGTTATACTGAAGGCACCTAAGGACAGTTGACAAGAAAACTCAACTGGATATTGAATTTTCCAACATCTGTAAAATTATTATCTAAAAAGGACTAAATTATTAAGTGACATTATAAATCCCATAAAATCGTTTCTTGGTGTATTCGATCGTCGATCGATTCGTGTATTCGAATGTTCTTCCGATATACCAGACTCTAAATAAAAGCTATAATTATAATATATATATATATATATATATATATATATATATATATATATATATATTGTGAGTAACGAAAACCGTTTTGAGGTGACCGTAGAATTACGTCGACGGCGATCATAGGAGTCGTGAGAAATACTGTCCTTTCTATTTGTTTACATACATACAATTAACGCAAAAACAATTGGAAACTCTAACTTACAGAAACTATTACGAAATGCCATTGCAAGACAATAATAAAATAATTTTAAAAATATACAATCGTCTTAGAACAATCCAAAACAAAAAGTAAACAAAACATTTTAAACTGTGTTTGAAACATTATGAAAATACCGATAAATTCTACAAAATTAGTGGCAATTTTTGTTTAAAATTATATTAGTGAAAATGTGAGTAACGTTTATAAATTGTTCACATAGTATCTTTAGAAATTATAAGTTTACTTGAAAGTTTAGGAGAAAGTTTCTGACAAACAGAATAGATCAAGTCGTAATGAAATGTAATGACATAGAGCACATTCAGTACGTAGCTCGTGATAATACATCGCGCGACATCGGTTTTATTTTAAAACAATTTCTCTTCCTTTGACCGCGCTCAGCTCGCATATGTAATTTTTAGTTACTATCTTCATTTTTAATCCATAATTCAATAATTAAATTGTCATCGAAAACGTTATTATTTTGGGTTAAATGTGAACTTTAAATTTTTTTCAAACATTGCATTACAAAACTTTAGTTTAGCAGATTCTTTTAAACTAAGTTAACTGACATTTTGTGAACTTTCTAAAATCTTAAATTCATTCATGTGCAAGGATACTAGCTAGATGTACTTCCATATTATAATTTGAGCATCCAATTTCGAAATATCAAAGTTGCAAACTCTTGCGATTTCGACTAATTTTTCAATGTTTCTGAAATAATTCCTTGTAATCCCGAAATCCATACTGCTATGGGCACTGCACAATCAATTAATAATAAATTTTTATTTAATGAATTAAAATTTCCTATTAATTTTGCTTTTGCTTTTAAAGTAGAAATAATACTGCATCACGTAGTTTCATTTAGTTGTGAAAAATTAAAACAAATGCAATTATTAAATTAAAGGAATACATCACTCAATTTTAAAAAGGTCTAAATGTAAATTATTTTAATATTAACTGTATTCATAATGTAGCTTTAGTAATTCAATTGCTTTTCAAATTACAATTTTATTAATTCTGAGAAACTTAGTATTTGATTAAGTTTACCAATTAGCTTTTATTTAGTCTGGCATATCGGAAGAACACTCGAATACAGTAAGGTAAATAACCAAGAAACGATTTTATGGGATTTGTAATGTCACTAATTTAGTTCTTTTATAGATCATAATTTTACAGATGTTGGAAAATTCAATATCCAGTTGAGTTTTCTTGTTAACTGTCGTTAGGTGTCTTCAGTATAAAAGAAGAAGAAGTAGAGACAGAAACATAAAAATCCAAAGTCACAAGTTTATGCAACGAATGATATTGACATATACCGTGAAGGTTTACCATTGCATTTTGCCTCTGCACCATAAGGAAAATTAATGTCCTTGTTCGCTATTTCTAAGAACATTCCAGTCGTAGAGCGCAAGTAGATAGTTGATCGAATTCCATCGGTGGAGACGACATTCGAATGACAAATACGAAAAAGGAATGCCAGGAAAAGTTTAATAGATTTCTGTCATCGCATGTCGTCCAAAGTAAAATCTGGTATTGTGAGTAGTCACGGCAGTGCGACGGTATTTGAAGACGTGTAGCGTAGACTTTTTGGAAGTGACGTAATGTAATCTATTTCAGTAATCTATTTAAGCTGTATTTTTCCATTGTAGCACAAAATGTAATCATCTCGCATGCAAACATTTCTACATGATCTTGTTAACCATAGCATTCGATCTCATGGTTAGTAAATAACGTGGTTTTCTTACTATTGTGCCTTAAAATAAAACCACTGCGAAGAGCAACTTACGATTATAAGTGGATTCGTTTCACTGAGTTGGTGACAAGTTTCTTTAGATTATCCAAAAACCACCAGCAGCAAAATTATAAATTCAGCAGAAATTTTAATTTTTTTAAAAATGAAATAGTCAATTCCCACCATATTAATGACAATATCATAACTAAAAGACTCGTTGTGGAATTGTTTTCCTATTTCAATCATTTTTAAAGATAAGTTTTTTTTATATCTTTAGTGTAATTTGATATTTATTTCTCCATTGTAATATTATGCGGATAATATATAAGAGATAATTAAAATAAGGAATAAATAGACAATGATAACAACGAACATGTGTAACACTTGTAACATATTCATCGTTATCGTGGACTATTTACTCCCTACTTTATTAAAACCATTTTCCAAAAATTTTAAACTTCTTTTACAACGTTTTAAATTTTAAAAAAATGGTTTTAATTAAGTAAAGTATAAATAGAAAGTGAATTTCATTTTGATATATAAAATTCAATTTTTATCTTCTGTTTAATAAATTAAATCCGTTTTATTTTTCTTTTCGTTACATCTTTGTGTATTCTGATTATTTTCTGCAATTATAATTGTACATATGCATATCAATAGGTTATTATTTAGGTTAGGTATTAATTAGGTTATTTATTTAGGTGCTATTATTATTTAGGTTAGATACTTAGTTAGGTGCATTTGTTGTTAAGTCTCAATAGACACTTATAAAACTAATCAATATTCAATCAAGTTTGCATTATTGCTACACAATTTTAATATTTTTGCTGACCACAATCAACTGGCTATTTGCCAACGGGATATATATCACTGTTCACAAAAACATCATTATTGTACTGACCGATTAAAATAAAACTTAAAAAACTACATTTCACGTTCTATTTGCCATTAACTTCATACCATATTGAATTATGATCATCCACCATCTTCTGATGGCACTGATATCACATAGAGCATGACATAGAGATGGTTCTCACTGATGTCACATAGAGCAACTTATGTGTAATGGTCCATTTCGTCGGAGTTCATAACTACAACTTATCTAGCGAGAGTGTACATAGTCGCCCTTAAGTACAGGTCTCTCGGCCGGGAGGTCTCGGAGATCTAGCGAGAGCACTCAAACGCAAGTGTACAGCGGCCATATGGCACGTTCACATACTTGTCGAAACCTTCCAAGCACGATTGTGTGACCAGCATATTCGTGTTTAGGCAATTTCGTCTGGGACGCACGCCTCGATGTCTGTTTTTTGACCAGAGACAAAGGGATATGAAAAACGTTTCCAACGGTTTCCTACAGCCACTTCAAAAAAAAAGATTTCAAAGATATGACTTAGATTATGCAACAGGTTTGGTACATACATCGAATTTTATTAAATATCAATTACTAAACCATAGATGAAACTTTAATCTAATCGGGCAAAACAATGAGAACCTTGTGGCCAACAATTTATTTCAAGAAATTAATCTGTCTACAATTAGACTCGTTTAAAGAAAAATCCATTTTCAGATTTAAAAAGTCACGTTTTGAAAAGTTATAAAGGATATTTTTCCAAAAATGTCGGAAATTACAAATCGGGAAAGAGCTATAAGTACATTTAGTAAGATCAGAAACCGTATTTAAGAAAACTTCTTGCCAAAACTCTTGAATTTTCTGGAGATGTTTTGTAATCCCTTAGCGCAATTAAGTTTTTTTTTATATAATAAACATTTCCTTTTATTATTCAATTACTTGAGTAGTAGAGGATAATTTCCTGAAGTATAAATACTCTTAAAATTATTTAATTAATACTTCAATTTATGGAGAGGAAAATAATTGATTTTTAGAAATTTAGAAACACAACCTAGATGCCGCGAATTTAATATCTTTTACATTCGAAGATATTCGCCAAGCACTTGAACAGAGTTCGTGGACGTATCCGTGCCCAAGATTTTCGCAGAATGTTCGCCGAGATTTTACTTGTTTATGGCCGAGACGTTCGGGTTATTAAATGAATTAGGTATTATATTCTGTCCAGAGTAACCATCAGAAATGACCAGTCTTTAACAGCCATCACGATAGGTATCGTTAAATGTACGCTACGTGAAATGATGTGAGAAAATAGTATTTTTTATTAAAGTGCAAGATAAAAAATAATAGTATGCTATCGGCTGTGTTATTCCTTACAGTATATTTTGTACGTGATTCATAATATTATTCTGAATGATCAAAAAGAAAGAAAAAATTAAATGTTTTTAATTTTAAATCTTATATTTATTACACAGGAGATCATTCACATAGCATAATTAGTCAGCAAGGAGAGCCAATTTTTTTATTAATAATAATTTTTATACCACAAAGAATACAATTATTTACAAGAATTAAGAAGATAATTGATCAAATCTAAGGAAAAAAATCTGTGAAACGAGGAGGTCTCCTGATTCTGAAGATTAAATAAAATTTTTTGAGAGTTGCTGCTTGTACATTGCCCCGAGAGTTCATCATTTCGAAAAATTTTGACACAATTGAAAAAATAAACTTTCTTTCATTTTGTTTCAGTTGTGTATTTGGTTTCACATGTAAACTTATCACTTTGTTTGAAATCTAATAAAAGTAAGAAAAATCTTTAATAAAGCGATAATATATTGAAAGTTTTCTTTTTATAATCCAAATTTACTTCAAATTTACACCCACAAAATTTACTTCACGTTTCAATTAATTTTTACAAGAAAATTAAAAGTGACATTTTTCGCCTATTTTTCATTTTGCGTGTTTTTCGTAATTAAATAACGGGACTAATCGAGTGAAGTTTTTATGGTTAATTTTATAGTAAAACGTACGCCTCAAACGGTTGCTACAATTTTTTATCTTTTTATTTTTAGCTAGAGTTTTGGAAGTTAGAGACTTATCTAAAAATCTCGGGTTAAATCGATGCGAAGGTAGGTTTCTCATCACCAGGTTATCATATCCTCAATAATACACCTTTTTATTGCATACAAAATCAACAGTATCTCTGTGCATTTTATATTTTGCTAGGAAAATAAATAGACACTCTTATTAACTAACAAATATACCGCTTCTTAAATGAGATTGTAAAAAAATTTTCCAAATTCCTGAAATCAGACAGAAGCTCCTTAACCTATCTACTATTTTCTTATTCATAACTTTTCTACTCCTCATTAAACGTTATCTAAAAAGCAATATGGACCAAAAATAACTAATTATTGATAAAAGTAATAATCGATAAAATATAGAATGATTTTGCTACATGTTGGGAAATTACATTTATATGGAAAATTTTCGAATTATAATTTATGAATACACTATGTGTGAATTAATAAATACAACGAAATGATTCAATTGTATTTAAAAGATTCCTTATTTTTATAAGCCACCTGATTACTGAATTCTGTCTAACTTCGATATGTTTGTACGTAAATAAAAATCGTATTTCTCTTTTAAGTCGTTCAATCAATTTATACCCCAAGTATAATTATCATAAGCTAGTGTTTCTTCATTTTTACAAGAGCGAAAAAATTAGAAATAAACGTTACAACTGAATGTGCACATAATTACACTCGTACCGTTTACAATAAATGTCTATTTTGCGCCCCATAAGTCGAACGCGTGCAATATTCTCGTGAAATAAACGATGACAAATTTCAGTTAATGATTTACTGTTACCCAATATTAAGATTTATAAAAAAGGTTTGAGAGTGGAGTACTTTTCCTCTCAAGTAACACCCAGAAAACTATAAATATCAAATGCATTAATAGATAGCTTCAAAATCTCAAAGGCCCAACATATGTGGTTTTCGTTGTTTATTAGCTTCCAATTAAATGTCCGATCGCGAGAACTTTAAGTATATTAAAACAAAAGTAAATGTTATAAAAACTGATAACATTTTGAAGTAAAACTTCTTAGGCGACTATTCGATAATTAAAAAATGGACGAGTATTGAGAGTAAAATTTTAATGCGCGTCACATTTAGGCACATTTTGTTACACAAGAGAGAAGAAAGACATGACGTAGAGAGAAAGAGCCATGGAAGTGGAGCAATAGAGAGCGACACATACACAAGTTGTAGATGTAGCCTAAGACGCTACATATGAACAGCTGAGGTACTACGCATACGTTGTATTATTAATATGTATCATTGTGTTTTGTGATTATTTAGGTTTGTGTCCTGTGATTTTTTGATTATATCCGTGATTTTTTGATTATATCCGTTTATTTTATTTGACAAGTTTCTTTGTAATTTTATGTGAGGATTTCATTAGATGTTAACATCGATTTTTATTGACATTTTAAAATGTTTTCTTAATGTATAGTATTAAAATCTTCTAGTACGTATTTAGCACAATCTATGAACTTACACTTAACATATTTGCTCCTTCTCTCTGCCGTTTTATCCCTTACTATATACTAATTAATAGAAATTTCACTTCTCTCGTGTGCACCGAGTTGTATTTGATTTTTTAAACATTTATAGAGCTATCTTCTTTAAAAGGAAATTCTGAAAAGGATGCTCAAGCATTTTCTCTGAAACATTATCTAAGTTTTATATTTATCGTGGACAATATATTGAATGCATTGTTAGTGATATTATGTTTTATTCAAGCTTGCTTTCTTTCGACTTCCAAATTTCGTTTTCTGAACAGTAAATTACTTCATATAGAAGACGACAATAAGTTTAGGCACAGTAATTATATATAAAACTTTAGAACATAACTACTGTACACGAGTTTACCAAAGAGATGATTTGCACGCTGTAAACTATATGAGATGGAAATCTATTAAATTTATAATGCTGAGATGCAACTTACTTATCATAAAATATTGTAAAGTTCTTTTTCTATAATTTATTTTATATTAAAATCAAAGATAGCACAATACAAAAGAATTTTGTATTTTTTTAAATAATTTTTAAAGTATTTCTATTTTTCGATTTTTCATTTTTAAATATATATGAGACAAATATGTAAACGCAAATGTATACGACGTTTAGACCTTTTTTTATTTTAAGGTAAAATCGAAGTGTTTTTTAAGATATATCGTACAAATCGGAAAGGAAGACATGAGAATAGTACATGTACATTTTTTATGTAAAAATCTAATAAACTTTTTTAATATTTTTCCCCATATAAGTATATAAATGGCTTCATATGGAGACCAGATGACTGCATTGGTTTCAAGGATACCCTGGTCTAATAAATTATTCGTTACAATACATCCACTGACACGGAAATCGTGGGAATGTCGCATGACAAATGCAGGTACCTGTAGGCATTCTGACAGGTTTCAATGATATGATCTTGAAATGTTAAATGATTATCCATAACTACACCGAGATCCCGTACGGACGAGAGATACCCTTTCGATTATATTATTGTATATTTTATTATATTGTATTACATATATTTGCCGTTATATTTAGTTCGTAAGCAAGCAAGGCTGCATATTAGTGAGGGTATCATTGCGCAGTTCTTCATATTAAATTGTAGCTTGTTGCTCAGACCCTATTAAAACAGCAAATCGATATCATTTTGAAATAGCTCATGATCAGATTGCTTTTCAATCCCTGAGAACAGCTTCATATCGGCAAAAACAAAGCAATAAGCAGTGCTGACATGAGAGCAAATCATTAAATGTAATGAGAAGCAAATGCGCGTCTAAATTACTATTTAGACTTACTCCAGATAGAGTAATACATGGCTTTGATTTGAGATTTCCAAACTTAAGACATTGCTTTCGATCCCGAAAGTAACTGGCGATAAATTATCATAGTGTATACCAGCCTCCAGTAATTTTACTAAAAAATATCAATGCCGACACGGCCAAATGCCTTCTTAAAATCAAAATAAGCTTCATCTACCTACCGTCCACTATATAACTCTCTAGCAACATAATCCACAAAATAGTAATATTGGTGACGGTAGACCATTTAGGACAAAAATTATGCTGCCCATCGTCACAACCAGATATGAGAATAGTCCAGAAAATTTTCCAAAGGAATGGATCAATTTCGGAACATGAGGATAGATTTATTATAAATGTAATCGATTTGATTGACATGCGAGAGTAGGCGTTGATTAAGTACGAAGCCTTGATTAGATATGTTTAATATCGATGAACACGTGGTCCCACAAGTTAGTCTATTCTCAATGTTGTACTTATTGCGCATGTTGTAATCGTGAATAGCATGCATTAAATGCAATAATTTATTTTGGTATGGTTTATTTGTCACATTTACCTCAGCATACAAATTTATGTATTCATAGGCACCAGCTTTTGAATCAATCATAGAGAGGCACTATATTTCATGTATAAATTTAAAATTTGGAATCCTCAATGGCGGGTGGATTTAAATTTTTAGAACTTTCTTATTGTAGGTTTTCAAATAGACTGATGCTTTTCGGATTTGTACTACGACAAAAGGGCAGAACCTGTACGCTTTCTATTTTTTATATTAAGTATGGAAGTAGTAAGTAGTATTTAATGTTTAAATTTCACGTTTTTTTATTGGTAATATTCAATCAGTCCTTACCATCAATGATGACATGTGTGTATAAAGAATTAAATTATGCTAAAAGAACGTTCGTCTATAATAGTATTTAATTAAATTTATCTGTCTCTGATTCAGATCCAAGTTCATGTGATCGATATTAATAAATATTTTGACTCATAAATTTGTCTTTTACTCATAATTTTTTAAGGGATTTCCGAGCGTTCCGAGGTGTTTTGGAAATAGAATGCAATTTAGTATATATTTGAGTGGGGAAACTAAAACGTGAATTTTAATCATATCCATGAATTTTATATATACAAACCATGTACTGTTATATTTTGTTTGCGAGGCTTAATGTACTTTACACGACAATACACACTTCAACATCGCCACAAAACGTTATTACTATTAGCTGCTACATTGAATTTAAGTATTAAAATTTAAATATAGCTTATGTATAAGCACGTAGCAGTTTGTTACACGAGCGCAAGTGTAATATCGTGTAATAAGCTGATGAGTGGATACATACCTATCCATCTATATCTTTGTACAGTCTCATACAGTGAAGGGGTAAAGGTATTTTATGTGAACTCATACGCGTAAGAAGCGCATTCCCCTTTTAAAGTATTTTAATTTAAAAATATGTATTAGTATATTTATTTTATTTTATGATACGTTTTAAATATAAGTATTTTTTGAGACTTATAATTTTTGTTTAAAAAAATAAACAATATTCTTTTTAAAACAAAAAAAAAAATACATAAATATATATATATATATATATATATATATATATATATATATATATATATATATATATGCATACAATAAATTACCTAAATTACCGTGGTAAACGCTTTAATATAACAAAAACATTTTTCTCGTATACCTATACAACATTTAAATAACTATTCACTGACCGCATTGACCTCGAACCTTATCATTGAACCAAAACTTGATCTAGATCAGCGAAACAAGTAAACTTTCTTTGTCTTCTAAATGTGAATTTTAAGGAAAATCTGTCAAAGGAAATATTAGTTCTCATATCCTGTTGTCTCATAAATTCAATCCATCGTTATTTGTATCTCTTTCCATGCCTTATCCTTTAGTTAAAATTAATGGAGTGTTAAGATTGTCTTCATAAAATAAACAATATTCTTTTTAAATAAACAATATTCTTTGAATACGAGGTGCGACACTCATTACAGGCCTGTCGCCTCATCAGCACTACTATTGAATGAAAGTTACTTGGTTTCCTCAATTTCAATATCTATGAGATAGGCTTTATCTTTCTGTGTTTTGGAGTGCATATTAAACGAATCTCGCCGCCCTCCATTAATTTAAAGCATTCAAGGAATAAGAGGAAAAAGAGAATAAACTATTTAAAGTTTAGCGACATTAAATCCATTATACAACCATATAAACAAAAACGATTTGACGTAGATACATAATAACAAAAACTATTTAATATACTTACTCTTTCATGCCGTAATATCATATTATATTTCATTTCCATTATTATCACGCAAGTATTCCAAATAAAGATATAATTTAATTTACTTTACACTGATTATTTTTTCATATTTTCTATTCAAAAACCACGAGTCAATTTTATAAACTGGCATCTTAATTAAAATGTAATGTACGAATACATTTACAGTCTTCTTCATTTTACTTCATTTTAAATAAAAAAAAATTATTTTATATATCGATCTCTAAAATTATAAATATGGAGTAATGGTAAGTCTATTATTAATATTATTACTTCAAATGTAAAAAGTACTTTAAATAAAAGTAATTGTATTTATAACAATACGCAATCAGCAAGGCTTCAGCAAGCTATGACAACTACAACGAGTTGCAAACCCCGCAATACTTTACTTTAATACTTTTTTGAACTTTTTTACTTACTCATTTCGTTATTGGGAACTACTAATAATCTGCAACGTCCAGAAAATCGAAAAATAGCCTCCACATTTGTATATAACTTTTTATACGGTGGTTATTCTCTTGCCGCCTATTATGACTAACTTTAAAGTCTCGCCTCTAATGAATAGACAAATCTTTACACTAATTCGTTGCCGGTGAAAAACTCACTAAGAAGACACCAAAAATCACCAGATATATCGAATATACGGATGTATATCATAATATTTTCTACATAAAATATTGCTTTATAATAAATTATTTATTTTGATTTTATCGAAAATGAACTAACACTGAAATAAAAGGTAACATATACTAGAATGTGTTCATAATAATCTTACTTCTTGTTCGATAAGATTTACCTTTGAAAAAACAAAATGACATTCGGTCAATTTCTATTTACAGAAGTAAATTAATGAACGTTGCTTTTAGTAATATAACCATGTTATTTTGGAGACGGTGTCTAGAAGTGACATATTATTGACTCGCAGGTATATCTATTATAGTGACTTGAGCTTAGTTCGGTAAAAAGTAAAAAAAATGGTTTAAAATAAGTTGCAAATTTTCCGACAAACTGAATTGGATTCAGTTTGTCCGGAACATTGGCAACTTATTTTAAACCACTTTCTTACTTTTTAATAAGGTAAGTACGTGTTTGGGAAGAAATACTGTGTTCTTTTCTGCACGATTTTGCATGTAAATTTAAAATGTAACTTCTTTTAGAAATATTCTAATTAAATAAATGATTGAATAATATGAAAAAGTGGGGGAAAATGAATAGCATTGATCATCCTTATTTTTGTAAATTTCGCGAATTGAATAAATATTTTCATTGCCACCAATGCTAACAATCTGGGTTGTCATTTGACATTAGCGATTTATAAAAAGTGTATATTTTAATTGTACTAGCATTACTTATTTTTCGCGTAAGGTCTTCAAATTGGTTGTAATTAAATTGTTCAAATATAAATCATGGAGCACCAGCTCAATTCACAATAACAATACCGTATCTTGCAATTACGCGAAACAAATTCGATAATATTTGTATTCAGTGCATGTACTACGGCATCGCTCTAATAATAATATATTACAGAGAACATATTCCAATAATGTCAATTTCCAGACATTCACGAACAATATTCCAACATTCATACCACATAACACGCCATTATTGCTTCTTTTGCCTGCTATTATTCAGATATATAATTTATGTTCCTTTCGTTTATCGTAACATTCGAAGAACTTCAATATATATATATATATATATATATATATATATATATATATATATATATATGCATACAATAAATTACCTTGGTAAACGCTTTAATATAACGAAAACGTTTTTCTCTTATACCTATAATATATGTATACCGACGATAAAAAATCGCATATTTATTTATAGACAGCTCAATATACAACATTTAAATAACTATTCACTGACCGCATTGACCTCGAACCTTATCATTGAATCAAAACTTGATCCTGATGAGCCGGCTTCTTAGACTGAGAAAAGTAAACTTTCTTTGTCTTCTAAATGTGAATTTTAAGGAAAATCTGTGAAGGGAAATATTAGTTCTCATATCCTGTTGTCTCATAAATTCAATCCATCGTTATTTGTATCTCTTTCCATGCCTTATCCTTTAGTGTTAAGATTGTCTTCATTATTATATGAATATTTACATATGTAATTAACATAGACAAATATGTAATGAAACTTTGTTTCGATTGATTTAAATTAGATTAACTTAAAAATGCTCCACTACCTAGTTATGAGACTTTATCCCTATCATAATCGTCAAAAATAGGTCGTACAGTAGTACTAAAACAACAAATATGCGTCAAGTATTTAAATACAATAAAATTTGAATGTAATCAAGGCGCTTAATCCTATGACCTGAGTACTATTAATTTAATGTTAAGTTGCTAAGAGAACATTTGTATAAAGACCCATACATAAAAAGTATCGATAATAAAAGTTTGCAAACTACGTTGAATGACATACTATGTCACTTAACAGTAGGTTCAAAACCTTATACAAAATATTTTTATATAGGAAAAAAGAAACCTTTATAAGATCACTTACCTGTGCGTTTTCTGACCGTTACAGTTTTTTTTTCTCAGAAACAATTCTGTGTAGATACATAAAATGTTGAAATGTGTACATAACGGATATTAAAACTGAAAGTGCCGAAGTTTGCTAATCCTATTGGACTGCCATTGGAACAATTTTGTTACACCTTGCACAAGTTGTAACAAAATTGTTACTAATTACTGTATGGTAATTCAAATAAAATTGATAAAACAAATTTAAATATATTTTAATAAACTATATTTTAAGTGACTGAAAATTAACATCTTGGTTACAAATGTAAATATGCTGAAAAATACTAAATCTATGTGTTACGCTTTGTATGAAATGAAGGTCCCGTGAAAAAATATTTTAGGATTGAAATCTGCCGGCTAAATTACTACCGTCGCCAATCTTCCGGCAAGTATTGCTTGGGGAAGTTATTTCAGTATACACAAATAACTGAATAGGATCATTAAAATAACTTGGTCGTGTTTATATATCAGCTCCAAGTGATATTAGACTAGACCCCTGTTCATACTTCTTCTTCAGCAGATAGTAGATTTTTGCATGCAATGCAATTAAACAACTGCTCTGCAGCGAACCAGTCGCAAATATAATACAGGTGTCAGATTTCACCTCGACGGCAAAAGCGCGGTGCTCTCCACTCCACTGTTCCATGGCTACTAAAACATCCGCACCTCTTGCGCTTCTAACGACGCCCCCCGCGCCCCTCTTATGTGTTGCGTTCAGAAACTATGTTTGTTCAAACTTTGAAATCTGCCACTGGACAACCTGTATAAACAGAACGTGCACAATATTTTTCTTTTTTTGCAAATTTGCTTTATTTCTATGAGTGACAAATTATCCGAGTATATAATTCGAACTCTTATATTGTCCAATGTAACGATAGAGGTACGCGTACGTTTACCTTATATCAAGTTGATCTAATTGATAGAATTGTTCACTATTATCATAATGAGACAAAATTGTCAAGACGGCGATTCCAGACAATTTTTCCTTTTTTCAAAACTTGTAATTTGGATAGGTTGAAAACGTATGTGTGTAACATAAAAATAATCAAATAAAAAAATTAAAAATCGAGCCTATGGATAAAAACACCATAGAATTACGGACAGTTGAAACTGCCGTCGAGACAAAATTGAAGCGACAGCACTTTTAGTATTAAACCATATATATCTCAGTAGTTGATTCTTAAAAATATTTATACGGAAATTACTTCCAACAATATCAAAACCACAGAACTTAAAATTGTTAAAATACAAAGGTTCCTATAAGCCTACATATAGTTTTTGAAATAATTATATCGATTATTCTAGATCTAGTTAATTTTTTAAATATTTTTAAGTCGGTGAAAAATATTAGGCAATGTATTACATGGTGAAGAATAATATTAATCCTTTTAAATAGTTTAATTTAAATACTGTACGTAGTATTTAAATTGAACTATTTAAAAGGATCAAATATTACTTTATATTTATATAAATGTGTACGACAGCCTCATTATACGAGTTACAATCGTACCTAATATTTCTTTCTTCAAATTTGCTTTCTGTTATCGTTCACATCCTTCTCGCACCTAAAAATATAAGCATCGTGCCATCTACTTAATAATTGCTAATTAGGACAAAAACGTGAAAATATATTTACATATACAAATATGTGCCATTACAATGGAGGCACTGGCAATATATATATATATATATATATATATATATATATATATATATTTATATACACACATATATCCTAGGAACACTATTAATTTATATCTTAAGAATAATGTAAAACCTATTCCCAAAAATACAACAAAATTTAAATAAATTTAATGATTACCAAGTGAAGTAATTAAAGAAAAATCTTTAACCGTAGCTATATATAGAAATAAAAGTGTAAGCTTGCCAATCCCACGACGTACAGTGAAACTCCTTGCCAAGATTACAAACTTTATTACATATTGTTAGATCATAATATAGTATACGAACTGGCAAAATCGATTTTTATTTTAGCAAATTTTGCTTCAAAAAACGCAGCTTGAACCAAAATTTCACAGCAGAAATTCCACCAATAATATCATCGTCTACACGGTTCCAGATCGCTATTAAGTAGCTATTGAGGAATTTATATTTTTAAATTGTATTATATTCAATAATGTGTTTTTCAACTCGCAACAACAAGTATTTCATTTAATATTCATTTTCCAAACAAAGAGAAAAGTGTTATTGTAAACCATATTTCAAATCTTTCACAGGTGATTCTTTGCAGATTTCAAAATAATAACGAGCTCCGCTCACCTGTCTCTTAAAAACGCATTTCCATGGATAAAATAGTATTCCGTACCTGTAATAACTTTATTTCACATATTTTTGCATCTTTCATTTCATCTAAAACATAAGTACAATCACGTATGGATGAAATAATCAACATTAAGTAATGTCTTTAATAAATGTACAGTGCGCCCAAATGAAAATATGCATTTAATTTACCCAAACGACCACCATCTATATGACACAAGTCTCTATTGCTTCACATGCGAGCTATGATGTGTAGGTATAAGATAAAATAAAGTGGATAGCATCGTGACAACTTTATGACACTAATACAATTTATGGCTACATTTCACAATCGCTATATCGCGCAAATGATCGCTCGATGATATCTTAAGTAAATAAAACGAATATTTGTTGGCGACGTTATTTAGAATTCCACCCTTACTCCATCCTTATTAATGCATTTTTTCCTCCCTTATTCTATACTTATAAATGCAATTAGCATTATATGTAAAATATGAATAAAATAAAAAGTGTTTAAAAACGAATCGAACTCTGAGAACGGTACTTCCGTTCCATTTTGTATTTCAATTTATTACCCATAAACATTTACGATAGGGTAATTGTAAACTAAAAATTTTCCGAAGATGAAAAAAATATTTATCTATAATCGAAAATTATCTTTTCTCTTATTCCAAAACTCAAAATAAGTAGTTATTTTATAATATATAACTGTACAGTAAAAAGTCACAGGAGGGGTTCTGATGACTACGTTCACTTTTTCGTTGAGCGGTTTACTAACTTTCTCTCAAAACGCGGTAAATTAAACATTACGAAATGATCACTCTGAATTTATATACCTTATTATATTTGTCTTAAAAATTTATTTATTTTATTTATTTCCTTATTTGTCCTTTATTTTAAATTATTCAAACAATTTGGAGTTATAACGAAAGGACAGTGTAATCTAAATGGTTAACATAACATTTTAATTTTAACTTTTTCACATATGAAACTATAAAATATATAGATTTAGAAAAAATTAGGAAAAAACGAAAATATATTTCCTTGAATATTAGCCAGGATTTAACGATACACGAAGATAATACCTCAGTAATTTTGCTGAGTAAAATATTAGTAATTCTGAAAAATTTTTAATTTATTAAAAATGTTAAAATGTTCTATTAGATTTTACTTTAAAAATACAGTACTGTATCAATATACTCATAACATTTTATATGGTTAAAAAATTGTTCAAATTAACAATTGCTGCTAAAACTCTCTTTCTGCCCATAATTTGCTTTTTATGGGGCACTGTAACAAACTACACAAACGCACTCGTTTTAAAAATGGAGTTAAAATTAATATGCCAACATAAATAAATAAATTGAACTGTTTGCATGACAATAGTCCTCCCTTTCAACACATAACGACAAAAAAAATTTCATGTACCATTTTTCCATAGGCAAAAAAATGCATAGTATGTTTCAATTTCGCCCGTACTTCAAGACGGACAACGATGTGATGTTTCTGGCTTATGATTACGTTGTACTATTTAAGGTCCTTTTAAATATAGTTCTGGCGTTGTACCCATCTTCATATATTTAAGCAGCTACGTACAAAAAAAAGAAAAAAATATGATTTTTCTGCAATAGTTCAGTAATTATTCGTGATTTTTTAATACTTCATAAACAGTTTAATGAAACTACGTGATATTAAGTCTACTTTATTTAAATTCTTTACCATGACCTAGGTTTCATTGTATGACAACATATTCAGATGGGCAATTAGCAAAAATTACGTAGTAGAAATAATACTACATCACACAGTTGCATTTAATAATGAATAATGAATTTCTGCAAAATTAGCGCCAGGTATATTCAATATACTTTATAGAATTTATAAGCATATTAGATCTAGCATTATTGGTATTACGTAACAAAAATATTTTTATGAAAAATATATTCAAGTGCAGTTCCTAAAAATATCAAAATAATTATCCATACTTATTTTCGAAACCACGTAAAAGAAAAATTTATAAGTTAAAATATTTTAATGCTGATGTGTTGTAAACTCTCAGATGATTCTGCGTTGCAATTAAAAAATTATATTTTTTTATCAAGTCTGAACTACCATAGTTAATAAAATCATCCACCTATAAATGATCTACTTGAAGTATGAATTGTAGATATTGAAAATCTGAAACTAAATGGACGATAGCGATGGAAAATGAATTACATACAATACAACTTAGCTTAATTGATTTGGTAAAACTTAAATTTACATTAAAATTATTAAGGCATTAAAATATTAATCAAAGTTAAACTAAAATGTTAAATGAAAATAAGGAAAAATAAAAAGTTATGATTCGACGGTGAACAATAACCACGTAATGCCACGTAATCTTTTATTTCCTAAAATGAAATAGGATCAGTAAATCGAAAAATAAAATAATCTCTGATTCATCTTAAGTTTGAGGTAAATGCGTTTTATTATACGATTAAATGATGTTTAATGCTGCTAAATTGATAACGAACTCTCGTATTTCTTCAGCCCCGTACGTTCAGAAATTATCTCGCACGACCTAACGAGGGAACTTTCCTCTGAGCATGTGTAGAACTTCCGGCGAATAAATCAAATCGTGTCCCCCTTTCTGTCAAAGTGACGGAAATCGGATGAAAAGAGCACAAAGGAAATGAATTCATTTTGTGAGATTCAAATCACAGCAATCTTTAATCTTTTTTTTCAAAAGGCTGCAGTGTATAGATGTTAAAATCGCAAATTCGTCGATGAAGGAAATTCTCGATAAAATATTGTGGTTATATCTCTAATCATCTGTCTTTATTTCGAGTAATATGACGAATAAAGTGATTACATATGCGTTGATTGTTTTCTTTTTATATATTTATTTAGTAATTAAAAGAGAAACATAAATGTAAATTATCGTGTCTGTGCCCCCGTTAAGTTCTTTACTTTGCACTGGAAGCACATTTCTATATCAGAGATTACAAAATTTTTCTAAACTTGGTGATGTCAAAAAATAAAGTGAAGTCTTGTGAATTTATGCTTTCCAATTATTAGACACATCAGCATGAAATATAAAATAAAAGTACATTTTTTTAAATATTTTAATAAATTACGAAGGAAAAGGAAAAAAATATGAATGTCATATAGTGAATGGAATTTTTTTTTATCATAATAAACTAACTTGCTGCTTCTAAAACTAACATTTGGAGATGAAGCTAAAACTTAATGTGAAAATCTATATACCGAAGTATTTATAAATTCAATTAGTACATAATTGTTGTAAGAATTTAGTAAGTGTATTATAGTCACATGGTGATGGCAAGAAAAATATCGTAATGGTTTTTAATTTCCATTAACTTAGAAAAATGGGATGTTTATCGTAACGGTACAATATTGTGTAGCTCAGTAGTGTTGATTCGAAACATTTGGTTTCAAAAGTTTGGTCCGACAGGAGGTCGATGAAAAAATTGCAGTTTTTAGGTATTACCTTAATTTATCTAGGTATATCTGTAAAATTTCACAAATTCAACTGAAATTGAAATAATTAGGTTGCTGTGCCTTACGGACGGACGGATAAATATGAAGCAATCATAACATTTCCGTTTTTTCGTAATTCGACTGCGAAACACTAAATGCGTTTCCACAAAAGAGTACTAACAAAACTTTTATTAAAATATATTTTACTAATTCAACTAAATCAGCGTTGTCAAAGATTTATAATATTCGGACTTGAAAAAATTAATTGGAATTGAAAAAGTCCAACTCACTCGGCTGTCTCTTATATAAACATTCGTTAAAAATACAAACTAAATCGTGAACAATATTAAAAAAAAATCGAAATAAATTTTGTGATTAGAATATGTTTATATAGATATTTTCTTTCAAACAATCACTGTAAAATGGAGTAAGAGAAGTAAATACGGACCTAGGAGTCAACTAGCCGCTTCATAGATACAAAGCAAAATTAATCTCGTCGAGTTCAATATCTCGACAACTAAATAACGAAGTCAAGCTTAATATTCTTAGCTAGAATTTCAAAGAAAATCTCATATTCGCTAAATATACTGAGTCTGAAACTAATTTCACCTTACTATTGTAGAGATTTTGTGAAGAACTAGATGGTACTTTCGACTGTGCAATTACGTCCTTTGTACAAAACGTGAATCCGGACGAATCCATTTCACAATCCTTGATATAGCCTCAATCCAGCCTCGAGCTTTAAGATTTATTAATGGTTGAAAGCCTTGTATTGTCCAGGTCTTATATTATATGCGAAATGCCGTGTCAAATATCTCCTACTATATAAATGTTTTATTAACTCTTTCGTATACCCTTATTACTTTCAAGGAAAGTCAGTTGTAAAAATGTTATCTAAGGACTTTTTACTCAACATCTGCAAGTGGAGGATCCGCTAATAAAGTCATCTCTAATCATTCTAATCAAATGTGTGATAAAGTCGATTCTAATCAAATATAAATAAATCTACCCGAATATATTTATTAAACACTAATTGCCCATCCCGACTTTGCCCAGGCAGTGAAGGGATACAAACTGCATTCGAATTTACTCGCTTTTCTATATAATAATTATTTCATGTGGTTATTTACTGTGTGCTTACACATAAACACACCTATAACTGACAATCTACAATAATATAATTAGACATATACATCCAAGATCTAGGTTGTTTTTTATGTAAAAATTGTATCATTTAGTTATTTATTATTGCTTTAATTGACTACAGAACTGTGCGATTCAGCCTTATAATGTAAAAATTATATAAACTAACACTACCTAATATAATAACTTAATAAATACAACCAAGGCCTTTTTATAGATTTCAATGTTATATGTAATTCTTTCAAAAATACTTCTATGGTCCGATTTTGCAACAGAAATAGAGTAATAACAGATATATCTCAAAAATAATTGTCACTACCGTAAGCAGTTGAATTACCGGTCTAAAATTTGTTCGTGATATAGCACAAATTTTAATAACTAAATTTCTAACTACGTAAATTGTGTCTTGAACCCAATAAGGCCGACGGTTAGTCCACCGTCTTTACGTAACCCAAGATGAAAGAACTGCTATTAGACACGACTGATAGATATTAAGTGACATTGTCTCTATGGAATAGCTCGTATTGTATTATTTTTCCAGAGATAGTGAAGGTCCGATTTTCGCTACACAAACTCAGAGATTAGAAAATGACATACACGACAGATTTTGTTGAGTTACATCATTATCCATTGATTGACTCTTAGGCCAATGACAGTATTCATTTTCTTCATTTGACTAAGCAAGTATCCAAGTAAAAGGATTTCAAGCGTCAATATTCTATAACAATATCTCGTCCTTTATGTACTGTACGAAAAACGTCAGATACTATGGGGTATTTTGCGAAAGGCTAGCTTTTAATTTGGGGGAAGGGAGATTAACAATGAGGATCTAAAACAATTAACAAAGGATTCAATACGCCGCTATACTACGCTGGCCATCGCGAATTGAAACAGGTACCAGTCAATAAACAGCACGGGCTGAAGGCGCTGACAACAGCAAAGCAAAAACTGTTACATTTATGTCCACGAAAAAAACATATATTATACTTGACAATATTTCTAAAGTCCTGGTTGTTTCCAAAACTCAACCGAAATACCATTTCTGTCTGAAAAGAAAATCCGAAAACAATCCGTAACGTAAATTGGAAACAAAATTAACTCTGTTATTTATAAGATTTTGTTAATAGAATTAAGAAGACTAACTGTTCACGTCTTCTTTAAACTCTTGGTTATTTTTTATTTTCAATAATAAAAGGATTCTAAAAAAAAATAAAACACATTATTTCTCTCGAATACAAAGACGCGTTTTGACGATGTCCTTTGCTTCTCTTTTACTCGCATGCAAAACGCAGTGCGCTGAGGCGCTGAGGCGCAGTGCATACTGCGTTTTGCATGCGAATAATGAAAGAATATACACTATATATCGAATGCAATATATATTTTGAAATACACGACGTATTTCATAATATATATTTTTATTATAAAAAATTGGTTCAAAAACTTTCATATATTTGTTTGCGCGGGAATATATTATACCTTTTTTCTTTCGCGAAATTCACTTTTTCAATCCTTTCTGCTTACTCACTTTTAGACATCTTTTTTTATATTGATTCGTGTCTGTATTTATAAACTTTTTTGGTTACTAATTTTTTTTTACATTTTGGGTTTATTTCTTTTATATCAATTCGTATTTGTATTTTTTTTTTTACATAATCTTTTTAAATTTTTCTGACCCGTTTTTTTATTACGAATTTGTGTTTTATTTTTTACGTACTTCTTTTTGGTTACTAAATTTTCGATGTTTTGAGTTTGTTTTTTCATAATTATCCATTCGTATTTTTATTCATAAACTTTCTTTACGCCATTTTTTTTGCCTGGTTAATTTTTGGATATTTTAATTGTTTTTGGATATTTAGTTTCTTTTCTTGTTTGTATTGAAAAACTTTAAAGAGAGATAATTGACGGACCGGGGAACAAAATAATTATTAATTATACTACGGTCACTGTATCCTTGCACGCAAAGCAGTAAAACGTTTGATCAAAACGGAGCATATTGCGCTATCACTCGCACTACAGGTCTTATGGCAACGGCTAGTAATGCATAAATCTCGAGTCGTAATGTTACCGACATTACGACACGAGATAGTAAAAATCCCATGATTAACTGACCAGGTGTTCTTTTTATCGATGGCAAGTAGCGGACGTACAAACCACCATATGAAACGAGTTTTATTGCTTCACTGAGACCGGGACATGCAATGAGACCGCGACCGTATTATAGTGAGATTCTTGTTCACGCTAAATTATTTTTTATCGAAAAATTTATCAAAATAGAATCACATTGTACGAAAACACTTTATATGAACGAATAGATTAAAATACTGGGGAGGGTTAAGGGTGTTTTTTTTCAAATAAATAGTGAAAGAAACTTCCTAGACCAACATTTTGACTCGCCGCCGTTTTCGAGTTATCAGTTTGGCTCATCTACGAACTTTGAATAAGAAATGTGATTTTCAGCTTATCTTCAAGACTTTTTATACCATTCAAATAATGTTAATAAGCATGGAAGTGTAAAGATTAATAAACATTGATGTAATTTTCCAGTTGTTATTACCAGACATCTATATTTATTTGCTTAGTATTAATGCAACTCATGCCCATGGAGACTTATTTTTACAAAAACAATCCCTTCCAGTCAAAAACAATTAGGTGCAAGGTGAACTATAAAAGATTGTATGATAATAGTTTCGAAAAAAAACTGTTTTAAATAAAAATGGGAAAAAAATTAAAAAACAGAATTAATAATAAATTTGACATGTCAGTAGGATAAGAAAAGAAAAAGGATAAAGCATTAAGGAAAACAGGATGTGAATGGAACTAAAATGGTGTATTTTAAATCAAGACAGTGTATATAAACGTAAACGTATGAATATATATATAAACGGAACATTTCTGACGTTAGGATCCAGGAACTTAGTGGAGTAAACAGTAAAAGAATTTTCACAAAAGGACTAACAATGTTTAGGAATGAGAAGCATTCGTAGATTTACGGCACGTAAATCAAAGCCATGAACAGATAGTTCGTGAATTTAGCATCGTGCTAGATTCACGAACTATCTAAAGGTCTGGTCGGATTGTTTAAAATATTAACATGTTATCAAGTAATAAAAGGATACTGTGGTAATACCGAATCGCTATCCATTTAAGCCGTGATTTGAACTCAGAAGAGTATATTTTTGAGCCCAAATACATAATGGACACATACATTATGAAAATAATATTATTTGTTGACACTTAACTAGCCTTTTATGTGTACAGTGCGTTTGCTTAAGGGTAGTTGCAAGTAAAGAAAAAAGAATTAACAAACCGAAAAAAGAATTAAAAAATGTAAGAATGACGTATTTTTCACATTGATGGTTCCAAACTCACTATCATACGGGCAAAATATTGCCTATCTCTATTCACAGAGACATTTGTAGCAATCTTAATATTTCCACAGCGTAAAAACTAAATGTTAATAGAATAATCATGAAGGCAGAATAGGTGGACGGAAGACAGGCGAAATTTCCTCTGTTCGCTTGTTAGTATGTAAGCAGACTAATTTTTTTACCCATCCATAGTAAAATGTAAGATATTTGAAACCTATATTATTTTTTAATTTGTATGCAAATATATTCTGTCCTCGAAGTAGAATCAAACTGCTAAAAAATTGTCGCGAATATTTTGTTAGTTTCTTACATGTAACAACGATCAGAGCCGTTCCTTAATTTCTTCCTAAATTATTTATACCAATTTGAGCCAGAAATGATTTCAAGTATGATTCAAGAATTTAATTGCCTATTTTATTATATTATTTTCAGACGTGCTACGAACAATGCATATTATATTTATTTAAATTTGGGTTATACGTTAAACTTAATTAAAAAAATGAATTGCATGGTCCCTTTACATTTGGTCGTTTGCTGAGTTTTGTACATCGTTATAAATATTTCATAGTAACAACTCAGGGTGGCATTAATTGATACAAATATTTCGATTGAAATGCGAAAGCTCTATTTCTTTGACAAATGTAATATCTCTATGATATCGTGTATGTGTATATATATATATATATATATATATATATATATATATATATGTATGTATATATATATATATATATATATATATATATATATATATACATATATATATATATATATATATATATATATATAGATTTGGAAAATAATTCTATGGCATTTATTTCCGTTATTATTATTACTTTTTTAGACAGTAAATTTTTGATGGAAATTCAGAAAATCTACAGCTGGTGTGCTTTTAAGAAATACCAAGAACTTTATTATCAACCCGCTGAAATTAATCTATTAATTTCTTTTCACATTGCTATAATTCTAAATTACCATAATAAACAAACCACGGTATTAACGAACCTCGAGATCGAAGGCTATGGTGAATAGGATTTTACACGTTATACATATTTACACGTAAGACGATTTTGTTTTGCTCTACAACGAAAAAACCATACCTATGTACAAAAAGTTAACGACAATCTTCTTAAATAGATTACATTACTTCCAACACCTCTATACTACACGTCTTCAAATACCGTCGCACCCACTGTTAATACTTACAATACAATTATGAGCTAGGCTCCTATTTTGAACGAAATGCATTGAAGGAAATCTGATAAACTTATCCCCGGCATTTCTTTTTTGTCCTCGCCACTTGAACTTCCGTTTCCGCAGTTTGAATTCGATCACTTATTGCTATTCTCTACTTGCTACTGGAACGTTCTTCCGAATCGCAATAAAAGACATTACTTTCCTTAAGGTAGAAAGGCAAAACGTAATAATAAACCTTAACAGCGTAATATTAATATCGCATCGTTTCATAAATTTATATTTTTGTATTTATTATTTTGTTATACTGAAAACATTAAGTGAAAGCTAACAAGAAAACTTAATAAAATAAATTTCTCTGCATTAGTAAAGTCATAATCAGAAAAAAACACAAACTTTTGTTTAGTAATATATGTTATAAGTGACATTATAAACCCTATAAAATTGTTTTTTTTTTCACTCAACCAAAATTAATATCAATACGGCGAAAGTTGTAATTTAATTTTAATAATTAAAATTATTGAATATTTTACTTAAATTAACTTTATACTGTTCATAATTATGACTGGGAAATTTTAAGATCTAACGGGGGAAATTTCAAAATCTAACTATCCTTGGGCTTGACCAGGCCTTGACTATTACACGTGGGTACAAACTCATCTTTTATTTGACTTGTTTAGAGGGCGTAACGATATCGGCAGACTTGGATTAGTGTCATAAATGATTCAAATTAGATTTTCAAGCTTTCACGACAATTTCACCAGTCCTGAAATGAATTTACGAATATACGAAAAAATGGTTGAAGAATTTCAAGCAAAAATACTGCTTCACATTCAGATTTACGTATAGTTCGCGATATCTTTAAAGTAAATAACAACGTTACAATCCAACCCTCCCTTTGTTTATTGCGACGTTTTGCTCTCTTGAGTGCCGTCTACCGTAAAGAGCGTTCTAATGGAGGTTTTCCGGTTAGATAAAACGAAAAATACAGGTGGGGCACAGTCGAACTTGAGAAATAAATGCCTCGGGTCAAAAACCAGGATAATGAAAGCTGACGTCGTTTGCTTGTTGTATTGTTGTTGTGTTGTCACATTTTAATGAATTGACTATAATTCTATAAAGATATATGCGTCATTGATTATTACAAAAACTAATAAAATGGTTGAGAAATTTAATAATTTCTCCTTTTTTGACAATTTTTGATAACTTAAATATTAAGGAAAGACTTCATGGGTTTTTATTGCGTCAGTTTATTTTAAATTTACCCGTGTAGTTTTTATTTTTGTTTAACAGCACGAGTATTAAATTAAACATACATCATTTAATTTTAAAGTCATCAGTAAGTATTTAAGTTATTTTACGATTAGCTGTATTTATAATGTCGCTTTATTGACTTTTGTTCTTCAGATTATAATTTTATTTTTCAGTGGAACTTAACATTTAGTTTTCGTATTACGTTTTATTTAAAGTCTTTGGCAAATCAGAAGAACAAGAAAAAGAAAAACAATTTTATTGGATTTATAATGTCACTTAAAAGTTTTATTGTTCTTTTTTCAGATTATGGCATTACTAATGCAGAGAAACTTATTTTTTTTAATTTTCCTGTTAGCTTTCACTTAATGTCTTCAGTATAATAAAATTATAAACATAGGAGCATATTAACATTGCGCTATTAAGGTTTATTATTACGTTTTGCCTTTCCACCTTAAGGTAGGTCAATGCCCTTTATTACAATTCGGAAAAACGTTCCAGTAGCACTGCGCTAGTAGAGAATAGTAATAACTGATCGAATTCCAACTGCGGAAACGGAAGTTCAAGTGGCGAGGACAAAAAAGGTATGCGGGGATAAGTTTATTAAATTTCCTTCAATGCATGTCGTTCAAAATAAGAGCCTATCTCGTGCGATGGTATTTGAAGCCGTTTGGCGTAGAGGTGTTGGAAGTAATGTCATATATTTCAGCAGGTTGTCGTTAACTTTTTTACACCGGTATGTTTTTTCATTGTAAAGCAAAACGAAATCGTCTTACGTGTAAAATCTTGTTAACCATGGTATTCGAACTCGAGATTCGTTAATACCATAGCTCTCTTACAATGTTAATTAAGAATTATAGCAATGTGAATAGCCATTAATGGATTAATTTCAGCTGGTTGATAATTCATTAATACCGAAAAAGTTGTTTCTTCCAAACATCTTACTACTTTATTTCAAAAACAATTAAGCTAAAATAAAGATATCAAAAATAAAAATAAATTTTTTTTAATGACCTGGTCCAATTTTTAAATTAAAGGTATTTATTATAAGTAACGTAATTTATTTGTTTAAATTCGCTATTTAATAATTATACCAAATGAATCATTTAGTTACCAGTCTTAAGCCAGAAGCCATAAATATTTATGGTAGTATGATGGAAAAATTAAACACTGTATTTTATTAAAATTGTCATATTTAGAACTGATAATAATTCCCGCCAATTTTAGCTGTAAAAAATAAAGGATATGAGCATTGAACCCTTCATAATAAGTAGAAATCAAGATTTATTGCACGTCTTCTTCGACCGTAAATCGACCGTATTTCGGCCGAATATAGTCCCCTCGCAACGGCATTAAGCCACTCATACTCGTCGAGTATTGTGTCACCGATATCTGTCAATAACAAACAAAATAATATATTTTCAATTGTTTGCAATTTAAATCTTCCATCTCTCAGACGCCAATGTCGTCAGTTATAAGTTAATTAGTAGGAACTGAAATTGAAAGCTCGTAAGTCTCGATAAAAAAATTCATTTTGGGTTTCTGCTTATATAGCAGATAATAAACGCAATCATAGCAACATGCAGAAAATTATGAGCACCATTCATCGCAAAGTAGAAATACTTAGTATGATTAACAGTATGTTTTTACGGTAAAGCCAAAAGAGGATAATGGTACTGATAAGTTGGTATGTATGTAATTTATGCACGTGTGCAGGTATATGTGAATATATTCATGTTAAACGTGAAAAATACTTTTTTAGATCCATTAATTGAGGTTTTATTATTAGTTTAAAATGGAATAAAACTTTTTGACAAAAAATTTAACCGACTTCGAATATTGAATAAGAAAGGCTGAAAAGAATAAAATAACAAAAGTACGGCAAAGTTACATATCATTAATTGAAACTTTTGCGGTAAAATAATGTTTCTGAACATGAACAAATTTGTAAAATATTGCTACTGTTTTAAATTTTTGAAGTTGGTGTTAAGTCAAAAGTGATGTTTAGATACTTTATTAAGTATCGACGATTCTCTGATGATAACTCACATTCTCCCATGTACGCAAGCACAGTATAAGCATTTAATAAACTTTTGGCTTAGATTACTTATAATAGATTCGTTGACATGCATCGGCGCTTTTCTCTCACACACAGTGTATGTGTACACACTCACACACACACAGATAGATAAGCGCCACATTCAATTTTGCACCGACTCCAAAAATCTTTAACGGCTGCAATATTTTGCAAATACCTTGCAAATAGCACTTAAGTTTGTAAATTATATTTCCCCGCAAAAAATAATCTCAGCATATTACGTTAAATTTCAAAGATGAGAGAATGCACGTTATCGTGATCAATTATTTGTTAAAAAAAATTCAAACGTATGTTTTTTTATTAAATTCCGAACCTGTGGTTGTAAAATTCCAGGAAATAATATCAAGTTTGCATCGTGAAGATTTGCAATATTTTATGCTCATAAATTAATCCACACTTTTGTCAGATGAATAAAAAAATTATGTTTTATAGTATCTTTTAACTTTAGTGACATCTTTTTCATGTTTCAAATTCAGTTAATATATTCTTCTTTCATAAATAGTTTGTGGAAAAATCATCAAATATAAAAAGAAGTAATGAAAATTTACTTCATTTAAAACTCAATTAAGTAAAGCGAAAACTATTTCTTTGCGACATAGTCATTTATTACAAAATAGCCCACGTCGTGTAGGTGACAGCCACACCTCGTAACAATGAAATCGAAACTGCTACATAAAATGGCCGTATATTTTACTACATGTGGCTCAGTTAAAACTCCTTAATACTAAGCAAAGGTTAGGCGGGCAATTGATACTAAACAAACGTTTTATGTGCATT